>CM054063.1:118406323-118618780 GCA_028641055.1 Alopecurus myosuroides | reverse complement strand
ACGGACTGTATGGACAAAAAACAGCACGATGTAAAAATCGATTGAGCAGCCTGATGAGCACAAAATATGCCACTCTTATAGGAAAGTTCCTAGTATTTGTGATGTAGAATGGCCTTGGCTATGGTTCACAAAGATCAGCAAGGAAATCCTAAAGAACACGGGGAGAAAACAAAGAAAAACAACCCAAATATTTCCCCATGGAAGCACTTTTTCTCACGGCAGAAATTCTCCTGTTTTTGTGCCGGGTAGGAGTCCAACTCGGATCCTATTAGGAGTAATATTCCGTATGGAATTTGAAGAAGTTTTTTCTTGGCAGGGTATATGAAAACCGAACCAACTAGGAACAATCTCCAATCACGGAATAGAAATAGATCTTGCTTAGGAACAATGCCAACAAGCAAATTTTGCAAGGGCTATGGTTGTTTTCCTGAGAGCAATAGATCCAATCTCCAATGTTCTTGCAACTTCAAGATATTTTTGGTGTGACTTTTTCTGGTATAGATCTGAATAGAAAGAAGATAGAACTCGAAATAGATGAACTAGAAATCAACAGAAAACGGTAAAAGAAGAAGCAAATTGGTGTTGATCTAGTCTATGGCAAAATCTCCAATCTCTCTTTTTGTGTGGCTTCTTCTGGATAGGAAGAAAACAATCTAAAAACGAATGAAAACAAAATTGCTCAAAGAGGCAACCTGGAAATCTGATACCAAGATGATAAGGTGTGGCCCGATCTTCTCGAAGAGCAACACAAATAATTTTGATAACTACTGTTTCACTGAGATCTCTCCTGGATGATACCTGATTGCCAATGCAACAGCTTTCAATCCCTGTGGATATTCTCAACTACACACTCTTGCACAAGTAATCAAACGACTACAAGTGGTCCTGTACCTTCTAATTCCCAATGGAATAGATGATAACACGCATAATTTGCAACGGATCTTTACTTCAAGATGAAAGCTTAAACAAGCAATACAATCTGAGGTGTAAGGGAAATTGTCTAAAACTTAATCTAACCTATTTGGGGCACAAGGGCCGGCTATTTATGAGGGGTTGGGGTGCAGCCAAAGAGGTGGGACGCACCCCCCTAGTTGTGTTTGGGTGGGACTCTATCCCCCTTTTATTACAATCCGAAATTTAAAAGAAGAGTCCTATGAAATAAGGACTCGAGGTCCACTTCTCCAAAACTACCAGGACTCTTTCTATGGTGCATCCACAAGGTGTGGAGCGCCCCCTTGATGTTTTCCATTCATTTCTCCCTTGTTTTCCAGCAGCTCCAACTTGTTTTCTAGCTTGTGGCTTCTGTTTTCCAGCTGCTCCTTCTTGTTTTCTAGCATGTACTTCTTGTTTTCCAGCTTGTTCTTGTTGTTTTCCAGCTCCTCTTGATGCTCCTCTCCGTTCATGTTTGTGTTATCAATAACCCTGATCATACATAGATGCATAGACTTAGGCAGTATAAAATTCTCATGATCACAAACATCAAATTCTATTAAGAGTGAGTTCACCTGTTGTTCTAATAACTTGGTTCTTGATTTTGTCATAGGTCCAAGTCTCACTCGATTAGTGTTATCTTGAGCAGCAACATTATCATGTGTGTTTGTTGGTGAAGAGCTAGGGATGTCCTCATCAGATCCCCTTTATGAAGCTATGCAAGCCATGGAGAATAAAATGGGGGAGACACATAAATTGGCCGAGACCAATACTGAGCAAGTGAAAACAATCAATGATTCTATTGCTACATTGACTACTACCCTTGCTGGTCTTCAAACATTGATTCAACAAAGATTGCCTAATGTTGATGATGATAATGATAATGTCCATAGTGATGCTAATAATGGTTTTGAAGCCAATGGTGAGGTGGATCACAATCTTGTCCATGGAGCTAGAGGAGAAAGAGGTCGAGGAGGACATCTAGGCCGAGCCAATCACATGGCTGCAAGGCGTGTTCCAATCAATGTTGCCCCTAAAAATTATAGAGAGGATGATGTTTTGGGTAAGCCAAAATTTTCTATACCATCTTTCAGCTTTGACACCATGGATGTGGAAGAATATTTGCTATGGGAGCTGAAAATTGAGAAGCTATTGAGATAGCATGATTATACTGAGAATAGAAAAAATAAATTGGCTTCTTCTGAATTTGATGGGTATGCTCTTCGTTGGTAAGATACTACTGTGAGAAAGAGACATGAAGATGGTGAATTACCCATTATCACTTGGAATACCATGAAGAGAGTCACGAGGGACAGATTTGTTCCACCAAATTACATTAGACAACAATTTGATCAATTGAAACAATTGAGGCAAGGTTCTTTGTCAGTTGATGCATATTATCAAGAGATGGAATTAATCATGCAAAGGGCACGTGTGAGAGAGCAATTGGAGCAAACAATGCAAAGGTTTCTTTCAGGTTTGAATTATAAAACCAAGGGCATTGTGAGACATCATCAATATCATGATATTCATGAGTTATTACATCATGCTAGGGAGGCCGAATCACATATCAATGAGGAGGCTAAAATTATAGCAAGAGCAAGGAGCAGATTTCCCTTGAGATCAACTTCTATGCCTAGTACACCACCTCCACCTTCTCTTAGACGTGGTCTTTCATCATCCAAGGCCGAGCCTAGTACTTCTATTGCAAAGAAATCATCACAACCAGCAGCTAGTACCACGGGTTCCACTGCATCCACAGCAAGAAATAGAGATATTACATGTCATACATGTGGAGGAAAAGGTCATTTTAAGAGGGATTTCCCTAATATAAAAATCATGATTATTAATGAGAACAATGAGTATGAGACAGGTGATGATGTTTTTCCTAATGATAATGATGATGATGATGGGTATATGAGTGATTCTCCATTGGATGCTTATGCTACTAATATGCCATCTATTATTTGCACACAAAAATCTTTGAGTGTTATTCCTAGTCCTGAAACTCAAAGGTGCAATTTGTTTCAAACCAAGGCTGTTATTGGTCCTAATATGGCTTGCAAATTCATTATTGATGGACGGAGTTACAGAAATTTGGCTAGCAAAGATCTATGTGCAAAGTTGAATCTGAAATATTTACCACACCCTTCTCCTTATCATATACAATGGTTGAGTAGCACTGGTGAAATGAAAGTGAGCCATATGGTGCGTGTGGAATTTCAGACTAGTCCTTATAAGGATTACATTGAGTTTGATGTGGTTCCTATGACTGTTTGCCACTTATTGTTGGGAAGACCATGGCAATTCGACAGGAGTGTGAAGCATGAAGGAAGAGCCAATACTTATGAGTTGAATCACCATGGGAGAACTATTATTTTGAGGTCTATGACACCACAGCAAATTGTAAATGAGTATCGTTCCAAATAGAAGTGAAAGTTGAAAAAGAGAGTGAGAGGGATGAGGGAAAACAAAATTTACAAGCTATGTGTGGATAGGTATGGAAAGTGGAAAGCAAATGGAACAACCGGAAACCAAGATATTGTAATGGCAAGTAGAGAACCACAAGATCACAAAGTAACAACAAGTCGATCTCCAAAAAGGTATGGAAACACACGCACGGAGATAAATGGGACTAGTGCAACCAAAATGTGAGCTAAGGAACCAAATGATCCTAGCGAAGACTATAAAGCTCGTGTTGCACAAGTACAAGGAGAGCCGCTAGTTCGATTGCAAATTATTGGTGGGCTACAAGATTTGCACACAGTGCACCACCTACGAGATGTTCATCGAGCTTGCGCGCTACCTACAAGTGGTATGGCAAGTGGTGGCTTCCTTTTTCTCTCTTATTCTTTCTCTTCTCTTCTCTCTTTTGCTTTTTCACTTTTTGCTCACTCACTTTGTGCCAACAAATGAAACTATATGAACTAGCGCATACAACGGTCGCTCGGAAACTACACGGTACAAGTGTGCAAAGCCCAAGCAATCAAAGATGAACTAGCCTCAATAGGTAAGGTAATCACAAGGTAAGTTGGCTCACAAAGGAATGGCAAGAGGGAGAAGATTCGGGATGATTATACCTCTCTCCGACGATCTTCACCCTATAGGCTGGAGACTGTCGTGCTTCCTCACGAAATTAGGCTTCAATGTATGATGGATCTCCTGCAATGGTGATGCATATGATGTAATTGCCTACAAAACGAGCTAAAGATCACTCAAATCGGAGTCCCGAGTCAAAAGTTATGGCCAAAACGGTGAAGGAACGCGGCAGTTTTCTGGGAGGCCGGCCTGGCCGGGATTTGAGGCCGGGGTGGAGGCCGGGAGGCTCGGGTAGGGGTCCGGCCTGGGGTCCTGTGAGGCCGGCCTGGCTGGGCTTTGAGGCCGGGCTGCCCTGGGACGCGAATTTGACCCGATTTTGACTTTTTGGGGCGGAAAATGGCTCCGAAAAACACCAAATCGAAGGGGCAAAAGGTGGAATTGAGCCACGAAAACGCAAGGGAAGGTAGATCAACAAGTTTAGCAATAGATCCACGGATTAAAACCTACCAAAACACACTCAAATCACAGATCGGTCCAAAAGCAAATTGGGGCTATTTTTAGTGGAAATTTTCGAATTTAGGCAAAATCAAGAAAAAATTTGGGGGAAAGAGGGTGTCAAATCCGTGGCAACCTTGCTCTTGATACCAGATGATATAGGCTTGGCCTCTAGGGTGGCCCGATCTTCACGGATTGACGCACGAGAGGTGGGGAGATTGGGAAGAACGCGAAGAACGCACGAAGAACACGATGAACTCACGCACACAAAAGGGGAGATAACTCGTGAAGCCTACGAGGGATCGCAAACCCAAGTAAACAATACGCTAATTGGAACCGATTCCTCTCACCGGCCGGTCCACCGATCCAACCGAAGCCACAAGGGGAAGATTGGCAAGAACTACTAGAGTCACAAGGTGAAAGATTAGCTACTTGGAGAGATCTTGATACATTCCAATAGATGAATCTATGGAGTAGCCATGGATCCCATGGGGGAGGTTCTCCACATGGGAGGGGGAGCACAAAACCCAATTATATCTCAAGTCAACTCTGTCCCCAGAACTAGCCACCTTGGTCCCTTATATAGCCTAGGGGGGTAGGTGGGGTGAAAAGGGCCATTTTCCTCTTGATTCTCGCACTTCGGAGGGGGCCGGCCCGGCCAGTGAGGCCGGGGTGGGGCTAGAGCCTTCGAGCACCTGGCCGGCCTGAGGAGGAGCTGGGCCGGCCCGAGGCCGGGGTGGGCGAGGGGAAGGTCGGCCTGCTTGGGTGGGTGGCCGGCCTGGCCGAGGGGTGAGGCTGGGAGACCCCGTTTCCCTCCGTTCTCCCTCCTCGGAGCTCCGATCTTGACGCCGACTTCTCCCACTTCCTTCCTAGCTTCTCGGGCACCGTCTTGGACATGTTCTTGAGCATCGAGAACACCGTCTTGGGCTCCATTGTGGGATCCACCCTAGGCATGAAGAGGGGCATTTCATGAGGTAGCGCACCGTTCCCCATTTCACCGGAAACATTCGGAGATAGGAGTGAGTTCACCTTGTCGTGTATCGATGTTGTGCTTGGTGGAATACGGTGGGCTGCATCATCTCCCCCCCTTGAAGAAGAGTCGTCCTCGACTCTCGTTCCGTCCATTCATGAGCGGGGTAAGGAATGTTGACGACGAAGATGTCGTTGAAGTTGAGCCGCTTGTCGAAGATCATGTGAAGGTAGGCTCGTGGAGGGTGTAGTCCAAAGGCGATGACGATCTTGACATGGTCCTCATTGGATGGATGAGGATGAGCTTGAAAGGCGATGTAGCCGTCGGCGAAGAGCTCGAAAGGTGTTTGGTCATTGTTGTTGACGCTCTTGTCGAACTCCAAGTGCATCTTGACGATTGGTATGTAGTCGTGGTAGTCATTGTCGTTGATGCGCTTGTCGAACTCTAAGTGCATCTTGACGTGTGTGATGTAGACGGAGAAGTCGTTGTCGTGGATGCGCATGTGGAACTCCAAGTAAATCTTGACATGAGGTAGGTAGGCGTAGAAGTCGTTGTCGTGGATGCGCTTGTCGAACTCCATGCACCTCTTGACATGTGGTATGTAGGTGTAGAAGGCGTTTGTTGTCGAAGTGCTTGTGAAACGCCGTGTAGATCTTGACTTGAGGACTGTGGATGTAGAATGCATTGTCGTAGAAGCTCTTGTCAATCTCCATGTGGATCATGACGAGCGGAATGTGCTCCTTCCAAATCTTCAAGTCAGTGTCGATGTTCATGCGGTGTGGAGAGCCTTGTATGTGGAGAAGTCCATGAGGTCGAGGATGCTTGATAGGGTCACCAAATCTCTGCAAATAGACAACAAAGATGGAGAGAAAGTTGGTAAGCCGTTAGTGTCGATAAGCACACATGGGGTTTTGCTCTCAACTCTCATCTCACTATTGGTGGCTATCATGGGGATGCCTCTAAGAACACTCATGCTTTTCGCACTCATTATGGGCTTGTAGCTCTCACTCACGTGATGGTGGATCTCTCTCTCACCACTCGTCTCACTAGAAGCTTGAGAGGGGACACTAGAAGGCTCCAATGTCTTGGCACTTGAGGTGTGCGGGTTTGTCGAGGTAGTTGCATTGCATGGAGTAGGTAGTTTCATAGCATGTGGCGAGGAGGACTCGAGCATCTCCTTGATGTGGTAGTGTAAGCCATGCGTTGTAGCATCCTCAAGTGGTTGATGGTGATGATGACGCTCATGTGCTTGATCATGGAGTCCACAGTCCTTCCTCAAAGTATGGCGCACATGGGTGTTGTGGATGGGTGTCGGTGATGAAGTGTCTCTTGCCTCTTGCCTTGATGAAGTAGTGGTATCATAGTGTCCATGGCGAGGATGATATTGATCCTTGTCGAAGGCGGGGTGCGAATAGGAGGCACACTCTTGGTGATGATGAGGTGGAGGATCCCATTCCTCATGTTGGTGATGACACTCATGGTCCTTGAACCTTGTAACATTTAGGCAAAGGGCTCTAAAGTTTTTGTCTTCATGGCCTTGATGATGCGATGGAAATCCATGGTCAAGGTGATGCGGTGCTTCATCCAATATGGTAGGAGAAGAATCATGGATGGCATCTCCATTTGACGCACCATCTTGGTCGCCGCCTTGGCAATCCCACATTATATGACCATGGCCCTTGTAAATGGGGCATAAGAGGTCTTCATCTTGAAGGAGAGGGGAAAGTAGGCTCATAGCATCATCAACATATATGGGAGGCCTTCACTTCCTCCATCTTGTTGTAGGTCTTCATCAAAGATGGGTAGTGAAGTAGCAAGTTGATCAACCCCACTTGGTTGATGTCGAAGTGGACGCTCATTGTGGTCTTCCTCAAAGATGGGGAAAGATAAGCCATATGGAGCATTCGCACTTGCTTGGCGTTGTGGAGGTCTCTCATGTGAGTCTTCATCACAGATGGGTAGAGGAAGCTCATGTTGGTCATCCTCATTGGTTTGGCGATGGCGGTCATGATGGAGAGGATGGCGCCGGTGGTCATTGTGGTGGAGTTGTGGGAGGCATTCACTCGAAGCCATGTCGAGGGCACCTTCTTGATAAGGGACTTGGTCTTGGTGGTCATTGTGGTGGTGACACACATTTTGCCTTGGAAGCCTTGAATGTGTGCGAGCACCATCCACGAAGCCATGTAGACCATAGTCATGAGTCGAGCTTGGATAAGGTGGGTGATGAAGAATATCCGGTCGTAGAGGGTGATCTTGAAGAGGGTCACCACGGCCTTGTCAGTGTCGAGGTCGAGGTAGTGGTGATGGCGAGCAATTCTCAAACCAATGTCGTCGCGGAACTTGTGGTGGAGGATGTGGTGAGGTGGGTGTACCACTCTCTCTCATATGTCGATGATGATCATGGCGACGATCTTGGTGATGAGCTTGGTGATGATAGCGTGAAGTTTGTTGATGACGAAGCTTGCGGCGTTCCCACACTTCATGTGTGGGATGACTCCGAAAGTCATTCGGATGCCTTGGCTTCTTGTCCTTCTCGCTTGATGGGGCCTCGATGATGTCCTTCTTGTGGCGCCGTCTTGATGTTGAGACCAATCTTGACGTTGCCAACTTGTCGGATTTCTTGTCGTTGCACCATCATGAGGTGGAAGGGAGTTGTCTTGTGTTGGCCTTGGCATTCTCCTTGAAGTTCCTTGGAATTGAGCATGAACCATCAGACATGTGATGTATTGGCCATCGAAGCTTGGAGAGGAAATGCTTGTAGGTGAGCTCGTCCATGTCGGAGTCATTGTCGGTGTAGTACTCCGCCATGCTTGTGGATGCGTTGTCGGTGTAGCATGGCTCCCTCTCTTCATCCAAGCTTGCGGTGTCATAGTTGTAGTAGTGGTTCATGTCGTTGGAGCTCATGGAGTCGAAGTTGTTGTGGTTGGTGTGGTGCTTCGCCATGTCGATGATGCTTGGGGAGGCATAGTCGGTGTAGAGCTCGACGTCGTGGTCGTAGTAGTGGTGGTGATCCACCATGTCATGCTCGTAGGAGTGGTGGTCCATGTCTAGCTCGTTGTAGTCGTTGTCGTTGTTGTAGTCGTAGTGGTCCATCATGTACTCGTCATGGTCATCATGGCCTCCATATGCTCCCCTCTCGCTACACATGGTTACTCACAAGCACAAGTGTATATATAGAGTGTGAAGACCTAAGAGCTCAAACCTCACCTTTTAGCAAATATTGGAACTAGTGGACCATGCCAAGGAAACCGATAACAAAAAGAATGAAGTGACTTGAGTTCGAAAGTTCCAAAAACACGCTCCAAAACACACACGGCGTATGGGTGGATAGGTATGGAAAGTGGATAGCAAATGGAACAACCGGAAACCAAGATATTGTAATGTCAAGTAGAGAACCACAAGATCACAAAGCAACAACAAGTCGATCTCCAAAAAGGTATGGAAACACACGCACGGAGATAAATGGGACTAGTGCAACCAAAATGTGAGCTAAGGAACCAAATGATCCTAGCGAAGACTATAAAGCTCGTGTTGCACAAGTACAAGGAGAGCCGCTAGTTCGATTGCAAATTATTGGTGGGCTACAAGATTTGCACACAATGCACCACCTACGAGATGTTCATCGAGCTTGTGCGCTTCCTACAAGTGGTATGGCAAGTGGTGTCTTCCTTTTTCTCTCTTATTCTTTCTCTTCTCTTCTCTCTTTTTTCTCTTCTCTCTTTTGCTTTTTCACTTTTTGCTCACTCACTTTGTGCCAACAAATGAAACTATATGAATTAGCGCATACAACGGTCGCTCGGAAACTACACGGTACAAGTGTGCAAATCCCAAGCAATAACAGATGAACTAGCCTCAATAGGTAAGGTAATCACAAGGTAAGTTGGCTCACAAAGTAATGGCAAGAGGGAGAAGATTCGGGATGATTATACCTCTCTCCGACGATCTTCACCCTATAGGATGGAAATTTTTCGTGCTTGCTCACGAACTTAGGATTCAATGGATGATGGATCTCCTGCAATGGTGATGTATATTATGTAATTTCCTACAAAACGAGCTAAATATCACTCAAATCGGAGTCCCGAGTCAAAAGTTATGGCCAAAACGGTGAAGGAACGCGGCAGTTTTCTGGGAGGCCGGCCTGGCCGGGCTTTGAGGCCGGGACGCTCGGGTAGGGGTCCGGCCTGGGGTCCGTTGAGGCCGGCCTGGCCGGGCTTTGAGGCCGGGCTGCCCTGGGACGCGAATTTGACCCGATTTTGACTTTTTGGGGCGGAAAATGGCTCCGAAAAACACCAAATCGAAGGGGGAAAGGTGGAATTGAGCCACGAAATCGCAAGGGAAGGTAGATCAACAAGTTTAGCAATTGTAACATCCCAAGTATGAAAAACAACCTTTAGACTGTTTGTTTTTTGTTAAATTTTGTTTTGCATCATGTCATCATAAGTTTTGCATTTGTTTTCCATTTGTTTTCCTTTGTTTTCATTTGTAAATAACAAACTATAAAAATTAACACCAAATTTTAAAACCCCAAAACCCCTCTAATTTTTCTCTCTTTCTTACCTTTCCTTTTCAGCAAAAAAAAAAGAGAGAAAGAAAAAATAAAAAGAAAACAGCTGGGGAAGGCAGACTGGGCCAGCCCAGCCCACCTAACCCCAGCACGCGCGCGCAGCAGGCCCGCGGCCCCCTTCTCCCTCCTCCGTACGGCTGGCGTCAGCTGACGCCAGCGCGCACGCATCAGAGCAACTCCACCTGCTCCCCACCTTTTTCCTCCCCTATTTCTAGCCCCGAGCTCCCCAAACCCTAGCCCTAGGTTTCTTCTTCCTCCCTGCCGCCGCCAGTTCTTCTCCTCCCTCTCAGATCCCCTCCTTTTCGCTTCTGAATTTTCTGAAGTTTCCGGTGAGCCGCCATGGCAGGAGGTTGATCGGGGTGGAGCAGTAGCTGTGGACGTCGTCGAGCTTCCGCGAGCACGGGAACGCGATCGCCGTGCAGTCCTCGCCCACCTCGTTTCATCAACAGGGGCGGGGAGGCCCTGGATGCTCGCCGTCGTCCACCTCTCTGTCGCCGCCGTCACCGTCCTCTTCCCCGAGCCTCTGCAACGACTCCAGGGGTGGTGAGCACCACCTTCCCCTTGTTCTTTCCCTCTCTGCATCTGCGTAGATCCCGCACGCACCCCTTGCACTCGAGCAGCAGCAGCACACAAACTCGCTGCCGGCGACCACCGCATCACCGTCAGGTTCAGAAAGCCTGAACCTTTTCGACAGTTTCAGTTAACTGTCGATGCGGAACCACAAAACCACGCGCGCATCTCCTCTGTCAGCAATCGATCCACACCGTAGTGGTTGCATCCAACGGCGCGTAGCGCTGCGTCGCGGGTTCGATCCCCCCCGCGCGCAGAATAAAAACCTTTTTGCGCGTTTGCCACGCGGGAGTGCAGGGCCCACCTGCCATCGACCGCGGAGGCCACGCAGGCACACACACGCGCGCCACGCGGCGCCAGCTGGGCGCTGGCCCACAGGCCAGTGACCCAGGGGTGGGTCTGCTGCGTGAAAAAGGGCTCCAGGGGCCTTTTTGTGAGTTTTCTTTTGCATCCAAGCCCCTGGACCAAATCTGAATGTTTTTAAATCACAGAATAGCCCCTGTATTTAAAATTTGAATATCTTTTGCAAATCAAATCCAAATAATATAAATAAAATATGTTTTCTGTACCAAATTTAATTCTCTACATGTTTAAATCATTTTTTTTCTGTTTTGAACATTTCAAATGTTCTCAAAATTCAAATTCCAACAACTCATTTCAAATTTGATCAAATTCATAACTAATTCAAATTTAATTCAAATGTCACATATAAAATATGTTTTCCATGCCAAATTAAACCACCTTTCCAAATATAAACTTTGTTTCCTATTTTGAATAACTAAAATTGGGTAAATAATTCAAACCTTGTTTAAATCATTTAAAATTGCCAAAATCATAACTTGGTCAAATTAAATTCTTTTTGAACATATAGAATATGTTTTCAAACCAGTAAAATCTAATCTTTTCAAATATGAATTTTATAAAATGTTTTGAACAAATAAAAATTCAAATAATTTCATACTTGAATTAATTTCATTTAAATCTTGTTTAAACTTGTTTAATTCATAATTAATTCATTCTAATTTCTTTTTCAACAAATGAAACATGAATTCCAACTAAAATTTTGTGTTCTGTCCAAATATGAATTTTGTTATCTATTTTGAACAATTAAAATTGGTGAAAACAACAAATGCTTGTGTAACTCATTTAAGAAACCAAAATTTCATAACTTAATAAACAAAATTTCAAACTTTGTAAACACCTTTTCAAATTGAATCTATTGTTGTTTTCTTTTTGTTTTCCTCATCCATGCATCATGCTAATCCACTTTCACATGTTGGTTATTTGTAGATCATTTAATCCAACCTTAATTCATGAGCTTTCCATATGCAATCCAAATTGCATATGGGCCCATTTAATTATGTTACCATGTCAACTAGTTTATCTTTGATGCATCAATTAAATTGCCATGCATCATCCCATGATTGTGCATTATGCCATGTTATTGATTGTTTGTCTCTCTGCGTTGTTTGTTTGCTTCTTCTCGAATAGACGACGATGCTGAGACAAACGAGGTTTACGACACTACTTCTGAGGAGTTAGCCCAGTACCAGGCTACTGAGTTTGCAGGCAAGTATTCACTCACATGAACCATTGTGTCCTTTCCACACTGGATATCGATACTTTCCGTTGTCTATTCTGCTAGCCTTAAGATTCGTTGCTTGTGTTCGATCCTATCACATGTTATCCTGTAACCCTTATATAGCCTCACCTCCACACCTATAACCCCATTGCTTGTTGCCTGTGTCTTACTAGCATGCTTAGGGTTGTTTATGCTCGAGTCTGTTGTCCGTTATTTCTTTTATCATATTTATTATGTTCTGGGCTCGATGTTAAACAACAACCTGTTAATGTTTGAGGTAATGCTAATTTGATGATAAGGCACCGGCAGGAGGCCGTGTATGGTTTTGAGGCCTGCTAGTGTCGAACTCAGGAAAAGTCTTTGTCCTCTAGATCCATGATGAGCGCGCTAACCGCATGTGGGAAGCGTGTATGGGCGCCCCCCTCAATTTGATTCGATTCGCATCTCATCCAAATCGCCTCATTTAGTTCGGGTTTTCCATTTGCCGCACGCATATGCAGGTACGAACCCGAGACCAGGGTGGAAACTTCTGTAGTCGGCATTTAGGGAGACACGTTCTTAGAGTGCTATGAGGGTCCCCTTTTCTTCGTGGGGCTTGATTATCCGTGCACTCAATTGCACGGGGTTCTTTGGGCTTGATGCGAAGAAGAGTTGGGTTGTGTTGAGTGCCTCGCTTGGTGGAAGTGCATTTCCAATCTGGCGGGGTATTCTTACGTGTACGACCAAATTGGTGCATCCCTGCAGGGTTAAATCTTCTCGAGAAGCCGTGTTGTCCGCGGTTATGGATGACTTGGTGATAGGGCTGGCTAACAAGGATTAGACAACTTACATCTAACTAATGATAACTTGCCTAGTAATAGACCTTATTGACACAATAACTTGACCCATCATTAATCCAACTGTGTGAGTTATCCTCGGATTGCTTCTTTGGATAAGGGGCGAGATCCAGGATGGGTTTGTTTGAGGTTAGTTATAGTTGGTTACGATACGCTATCTTATCCCTCTCTTTTAGCCGGATGTTGTAGCGAGTTTCTGTAGTTGGTTGGAGCAGCCTGCTGCCGCACTTTTGTATCACCTATTCTTCCGTTAAACCCAAAGCATCTGTACTTGGTGTTGCCGGGTACACCTTGGTATCTTGTGAGTCTTGCTTGCCAGTACTTGTCTGTACTGACCCCTTTGGGGCTGTGGTTTCCGCAGACTACGTTTCCGAGGATCCCCATGGTGGCTACTACGTGGAGTATGACGAGGCTGCTGACGAGTAGATAGCGGACCCGGGCAGGATCCGAGACATCGTGGATGGGCTCCGTCTTTTCGTTTCCGGCCTCTTAGGCCTTTTTGGATCTTGTCTGTACTCAGACACTTTGGATGCTTCCGTTGTGATGTAATGATGACTTGTTGGGACATGTGTCCTCTGGATGATTGTATTTGCTATCTCTGCTCTAGTGAGAGCTATTTGCAACTTATTTCTATTTCTTTGTGTCTTAGAGATTTATTGTGATATCACTTGTTCAAATGTCGTTGACGTACCATGTGTGTATGTTATGAAGTACGTCAATGGAAGTAGTCGGATTTCTACGGGATGGTTTACGCAGACGATGGATAGTAGAGAATGGTTGTCACACGTTTTACGTGTTGGCCTGCTCACATTGAGATGCGGGTGCCGGTATGCCCCGTAAGCCATTTATCTACTGTTTAGCGGGCTGTGAGTATCCTCTAGAAGTCCGGGTGCAACAAATGGTATCAGAGCCTGTCTGCCTGTAGGATCCCTTTTACTGGTCGCAGTTGAGTCTAGAAACTATTTTGTAGCTATATAGGAAAAATGAAACGTGAGAGTAGGAATTCTGTTCTTTTATTTCTTTCCCCACCCACCCTCCCTTTTCTGGTAAGGAAGTGCAACGTTGTTTTCTCTTCTCATCTAAACTTTCAAGTTAGGATTTCACGTATCCTGGTTTCTCTAGGATAGTTATATCTACTAGACCATAGGAATGGAGGTGGTTGTGACATGATTTATCATGTTGCCTACTCATGATTGAGAACGGAGGCGTGTAAGCCCCGGAAGCAGATCCTCTATTCCTTAAGAAGTAGATATTGATCCTTTAGAAGCCCGGATGGGTTTTCCGTAGCACCTCAGGAGTGTTTGGTCTCGTGTTTCCCCAATGTTGCTTCGATATCCTGTTCTTCTCAACATCCTTTTCGTCCATTGAAACCTTGTTGTTGCTTGCCACTTCAGTTCTTCTACCGGCGTCTAATCAAAACTTCCCCGATCATCTGCAGATGGATCTCAGGTTCTACCCGCAGGTGGTTCGTATGACTCGTTGCGAGAGCACTGCCGGTTATCCGGAGATGCTGAGAGACATGGTCACTTTTCTGGGGTTCCGTTGGGCACCAGAGTACCAGGTCTACGAGCAGCAGCGAGAGTTTGACCAGACCTACTACCAGGCTATCGTCTACATTCTGTCAGATGATGGCATGAGCGTAGTCCACCGCTACGAGGCAGTAGGTTCCACAGTGGATATGGCTGTGCAGCAGGCAGCTTATGTGAGTCTCACCGTCCTTCGTGCTGACTACTGGGGATTTGACGATTCTATATATCGCCACATTTCCCATGGTTACATCACTTCGGAGGGAGCTCACTTCACTCTCTATGACAACTTGGATGTCTACGAGCATGATAACTCCAGGCTGCACACCACCGCTCAGTTTGTGAGGCACAGTGATGCAGTTGCCAGCACACTATCTCAGGAGTTAGCTTCAGTCAGAGAGCAGCTCTACCTTGCTTTGACTCGTATGGCGACGTACACCACAGACTTTGTTGGAGATGAGCGCTTTGCACGTTTTGATCAGCCAGTTGGTCGTCGCCTGCCAGATGCTGGAGGTTACGAGCCGATCAGAGGTCCACTCCTTAACCTTGGTGCTGGTTACACTGGGATTCCACGCTTTGGAGCACAGGGAGTCGACGCTATGTACTTCACCACACCTAGAGTCGCTCTCAGACCACGTCAGGTCTACGTGGATCGTCGTTCTACCTACTTTCGGGGGCGTGCTCCTCACCGTACCTCTCGCCGTACTCCTAGCCGCCGTCCTGCGTGATGAGCATGGGAGTACCGATGTATCCATTCTTAGCTATGTTTAGTTATCCTTTGGCATTCGAACCATTTGTGGTGTGTTGGATATTCTGATGTATTTGAACATGTGATGATGTACCTGTTGGTTATCTATTCACGCGTCGGAATAATCTCTCTTTCGGTTTCCAAGTCTATCCTTTTCTATTGTTGTGCTAAAATGCATTTCCATTCAGGATGCCGCCAACAAGGAACAACCAGCCTGAGCCACCGCTAATCGCGGAGCTGTTGACTCAGATGACCCAAGTCATGGCGCAGATGGCCTAGTTTCAGACTAATCAGCACAACAACCAGACGGCTCCACGAGTCAGCATCAAGGAGTTCCTCAGTCTGGGTCCGAGAGCTTTCGTGGCCACACGCGAGCCTCTGGACGCTGATGACTGGATCCGTGAGATAGCTAAGGCTCTGGAGATTGCTCACATTGCTGAGGAAGACAAGGTCAAGTATACCTCCTATCTGCTGAAGGGTCAGGCAGCTACTTGGTGAGAGAACTTCTAGGCCATGAGAACTGGGATACCAGTCACGTGGAATTGTTTCAAGGAAGCCTTCCTGAAGCACCACATTCCAGATGGTCTCATGGAAAGGATGCGTGAAGAGTTTTGCTCACTCAAGCAGGGCAAGTTGGACGTCATCGGCTATCAGAGTGAGTTCAATCGCCTCGCTCGTTACGCTGGTGATGAGGTGTCCACTGAAGCTAAGAAGATGGCAAGGTTCCGCACAGGTTTTAACCCGGAACTCAAATATGCCCTCACAAACGTCAAGGCCAACAGCTTCGAGGATCTCGTTAACACCACGCTCAATGAGGAAAATGGGCGCAAGGCGTTCGAGGAGTCTCGCAAGCACTCGCGTGAGGGTGGTTCCTCCTCCAACATGACCACCCCTCCGGAGAAGCGCCACATCTGGGTACCAAATGGTGCTGTCACTCGGGCACCATACTCCCAAACTTCTCCAGGCTTCGCTCCCTGCCCACCCAACCCTGCTGAGTTGCATGATCCAAGGGCTTCGATGGGGCAGCCAAGGCCAGGTCCTCGTGTCGTCAATTGCTACAAGTGCAAGCAGACGGGGCACTACGCTGACAAGTGCACGCAGAGGCAGCTACCTCCACCACCACCTCGTCCCAACACAAACCAGGCAATGGTGCGCGCTCCCCCTCCTAAAGCCTTCAACACCAACAACAGGCCTGTCGGGAGGACCGCAAGGGTGAATCATGTCAAGATCGACAAAGCTGAGGAAGCTCCTGACGTCGTTCTCGGTATATTACCCGTAAACTCTTTTCCAGCTAAAGTGTTGTTTGATACCGGAGCATCGCATTCTTTTGTGTCAAAAACCTTTGCCACAACAAACAACCTAATTTTGGTTCCACTAAGCAATCAAATCACTGTTCACTCCCCGGGATCTCAAATGTTGACTTCCAAGATAAGTAAGGACAATCAAATCCTAATTGGAGGCCACATTTTCCTTGCCTCTCTCATGTTGCTGGGAAGTTCTGATATTGATGTCATTCTTGGTATGGATTGGCTGAAAGCTAATAAGGCAAGGATTGACTGTGCTCAAAAGTCAATAACTCTGTTCCACCATTCTGGCCAGATAATCTATTCTCCAAATGAATCAAGTTCCATTCAGCTATGCACCCTCGATGCAAAACCTCTACCTTCACTTGAAAATGTTCCGGTGGTTTGCGAATTCCCTGACGTCTTTCCAGAAGAGTTGCCAGGGATGCCTCCGGACAGAGCTGTTGAGTTCGTGATCGAACTTGAACCAGGTACTGCTCCAATCTCTAAGTATCCTTACAAGATAGGAACTCCCGAGCTGAAGTTGTTGAAGGAACAAATTGATATGTACATGGAAAAAGGTTACATTCAACCTAGTTCCTCGACTTGGGGTTGCCCAACTCTGTTTGTTGCGAAGAAGGATCACACAAAGAGACTCGTTGTTGACTATCATCCTCTAAACGAGAAAACCATCAAAAACAAGTATCCAATTCCTCGTATCGATGATTTTTTGATCAACTTGCTGGAGCCTCAATATTCTCCAAGTTGGACTTGAGAATGGGTTACCATCAAATAAAGATCAGAAAAGAGGATATTCCAAAGACAGCTTTCACCACCCGCTACGGTCTATATGAATTCACCGTCATGTCCTTTGGTCTCACCAATGCACCGGCGACCTTCTCCCGACTCATGAATTCTGTCTTCCATGAATACCTCGACAAGTTCGTTGTGGTATATCTTGATGACATTCTTGTCTACTCAAAATCTGAGGAAGAGCATGAAGAACACCTACGTCTCACTCTCATGAAGCTTCGCAAGCATCGTCTCTATGCCAAGTTCTCCAAATGTGAATTCTGGATTTCAGAAGTTGCTTACCTTGGTCATGTCATCTCTGCCAAGGGCATAGCCATTGATCCAGAAAAGGTTAAAGCAATTGTTGATTGGAAACCTCCAAAGACGGTGAAGCAAGTAAGAAGCTTTCTTGGCTTGGCTAGCTATTGCCGTCATTTCGTCCAAAACTTCTCCAAGATTGCTAAACCTCTCACTGACCTCACAAAGAAGGACAAGAAGTTCGTTTGGTCTCCACAATGTGATGAAAGTTTCAATCTCCTGAAGACTAAACTCACTTCTACACCAGTTCTGGTTGGCCCAGATCCTTCCAAACCTTTCCAGATATTTTGTGATGCTTCTCTCCAAGGTCTAGGTGTAGTTCTTATGCAAGAACGTCAAGTTGTGGCTTATGCTTCACGTCGGTTGAACGCACATGAGATCAATTATCCCACTCATGACCTAGAACTTGCAGCAGTTGTGTTTGCCCTCAAGAAATGGAGACAATACTTGTTGGGTAATCGCACTGAAATCTTTTCCGATCATAAGAGTCTGAAGTACATCTTCACTCAACCAGATCTAAACCTCAGGCAAAGGAGATGGATTGAAAAGATTAAAGACTTTGATCTTACCATTTCTTACACTCCAGGCAAGGCTAATGTTATGGCCGATGCTCTTAGTCGCAAGTCGTATTGCAATAATCTCATGATCATGGAAAGCCAACCTCCTCTTCAGGAAGAATTCCAGAAGCTCAACCTTGGTCTTGTTCCTCAAGGCTATCTTGCAAACTTGACAGCCACACCAACTCTCGAGGACAAGATTCGTTCTGAACAACTTCGTGATGCTGAAATCAAGAAGATGGTAGAACACATCAAAGAAGGCAAGGAGAAATTTAAGTCCTTCTCAGTTGATGACAAGGGAACTGTGTTCTTTGAGGGACGCATTGCAGTTCCTCATGTTCAAAGTCTCAAAGATGTCATTCTCAAGGAGGCTCATGAAACTCCTCTCTCCATACACCCTGGAAGTACAAAGATGTACCAGGATCTCAAGACACTGTATTGGTGGCCTGGCATGAAACGTGAAATTGCTCAATACGTTTCTGAATGCGACGTTTGTCAACGTGTTAAGGCAGTTCATCAGAAAACAGCCGGTCTTCTCCAACCTCTGAAAATCCCTGAGTGGAAGTGGGACATGATTGAAATGGACTTCGTCAAGGGTTTCCCAAAGTCCAAGAAGGGCAACAATGCAATCTTCGTTGTCATTGATCGTCTCACTAAAGTAGCTCACTTCTTTCCTGTCAAAGAGACAATCTCAGCTAGCCAGTTAGCAGAGCTCTACACAGCAAAGATTGTTCCTCTTCATGGTGTTCCATTGGAAATAAGCGCAGACCGTGGAAGCATATTCACTTCTCATTTCTGGAAAAGCTTTCAAGAAGCCTTGGGCACCAAACTTCTGTTCAGCACAGCTTACCATCCTCAGTCTCAAGGGCAAGTTGAAAGAGTCAATCAGATTCTCGAGGATATGCTCAGAGCATGTGGTCTCTCCTTTGGCATGAAATGGGAGGAATGTCTTCCATATGCTGAATTCTCCTACAACAACAGCTTACAGGAAAGCCTAGGCATGGCACCATTTGAGGCTCTCTATGGCCGCAGATGCAGGAGTCCAATCAACTGGTCTCGAGCTGGTGAACATTCACTCTTAGGCCCTGACATTGTTAAGGAAGCCGAAGAGAAAGTTCGTGTTATTCGTGACAATCTCAAGATTGCTCAGTCTCGTCAGAAAAGCTACTATGACAGCAAGCACAGGGATATGATCTATGCACCTGGTGACAAAGCATATCTCCGTGTAACTCCCCTCAGAGGCACTCATCGTTTTGGTGTCAAAGGAAAGCTTGCACCGAGATACATTGGTCCTTTCAACATTCTCTCAAGGCGTGCAGAAAATGCCTATCGTCTTGAACTTCCAGAAAAGCTATCCAAAGTGCACGATGTGTTTCACGTGTCACAACTCAAGAGGTGTTTCAAAGATCTAGATCGTGCAGTTGATCATGATTCCATTGAATTGCAAGAAGATCTCTCTTATGAGGAGCACCCTGTTCGAATTCTCGATGAGACCGAGCGTAAGACTCGCAACAAGAGCACCAAGTTCTTGAAAGTGCAGTGGTCCCATCATTCCAATAAAGAGGCAACGTGGGAGGCCGAAGAGGATCTTCGCAAGAAGTATCCGGACCTTTTCTCTTCTCAGTAGGAATCTCGGGGCGCGATTCCTTCAAGGGGGGCGTTTTGTAACATCCCAAGTATGAAAAACAACCTTTAGAATGTTTGCTTTTTGTTAAATTATGTTTTGCATCATGTCATCATAAGTTTTGCATTTGTTTTCCATTTGTTTTCCTTTGTTTTCATTTGTTTTCCCTTGTTTTTCAATATGAATTTCAAACCAATTTTCAAATTCTTGTTTCATACTTGTTCTGTTACAATTTTCAAATATAAATATTCAAATAAAAACATCTTTTGTTTCCATTAAAATAGAAAGTTCAAACTATTAAGTTGTTCTTTTTAACAATTTAATTAATATCAAATTCACTCAATTTCAATTGAAATTTCAAACAGCAACCAAGTTTAAAATTTTGAAAAACAAACAATGGCACAGTTGGGGTTTTGTAAATAACAAACTATAAAAATTAACACCAAATTTTAAAACCCCAAAACCCCTGTAATTTTTCTCTCTTTCTTACCTTTCCTTTTCATCAAAAAAAAAAAGAGAGAAAGAAAAAATAAAAAGAAAACGGCTGGGGAAGGCAGACTGGGCCAGCCCAGCCCACCTAACCCCAGCACGCGCGCGCAGCAGGCCCGCGGCCCCCTTCTCCCTCCTCCGTACGGCTGGCGTCAGCTGACGCCAGCGCGCACGCAGCAGAGCAACTCCACCTGCTCCCCACCTTTTTCCTCCCCTATTTCTAGCCCCGAGCTCCCCAAACCCTAGCCCTAGGTTTCTTCTTCCTCCCTGCCGCCGCCAGTTCTTCTCCTCCCTCTCAGATCCCCTCCTTTTCGCTTCTGAATTTTATGAAGTTTCCGGTGAGCCGCCATGGCAGGAGGTTGATCGGGGTGGAGCAGTAGCTATGGACGTCGTCGAGCTTCCGCGAGCACGGGAACGCGATCGCCGTGCAGTCCTCGCCCTCCTCGTTTCATCGACAGGGGCGGGGAGGCCCTGGATGCTCGCCGTCGTCCACCTCTCTGTCGCTGCCGTCACCGTCCTCTTCCCCGAGCCTCTGCAACGACTCCAGGGGTGGTGAGCACCACCTTCCCCTCGTTCTTTCCCTCTCTGCATCCGCGTAGATCCCACACGCACCCCTTGCACTCGAGCAGCAGCAGCAGCACACGAACTCGCCGCCGGCGACCACCGCATCACCGTCAGGTTCAGAAAGCCTGAACCTTTTCGACAGTTTCAGTTAACTGTCGATGCGGAACCACAAAACCATGCGCGCATCTCCTCTGTCAGCAATCGATCCACACCGTAGTGGTTGCATCCAACGGCGCGCAGCGCTGCGTCGCGGGTTCGATCCCCCCCCCCCCCCCCCCCGCGCAGAATAAAAACCTTTTTGCGCGTTTGCCACGCGGGAGTGCAGGGCCCACCTGCCATCGACCGCGGAGGCCACGCAGGCACACACACGCGCGCCACGCAGCGCCAGCTGGGCGCTGGCCCACAGGCCAGTGACCCAGGGGGTGGGTCTGCAGCGTGAAAAAGGGCTCCAGGGGCCTTTCTGTGAGTTTTCTTTTGCATCCAAGCCCCTGGACCAAATCTGAATGTTTTTAAATCATAGAATAGCCCCTGTATTTAAAATTTGAATATCTTTTGCAAATCAAATCCAAATAATATAAATAAAATATGTTTTCTGTACCAAATTTAATTCTCTACATGTTTAAATCATTTTTTTCTGTTTTGAACATTTCAAATGTTTTCAAAATTCAAATTCCAATAACTCATTTCAAATTTGATCAAATTCATAACTAATTCAAATTTAATTCAAATGTCACATATAAAATATGTTTTCTATGCCAAATTAAACCACCTTTCCAAATATAAACTTTGTTCCCTGTTTTGAATAATTAAAATTGGGTAAATAATTCAAACCTTGTTTAAATCATTTAAAATTGCCAAAATCATAACTTGGTCAAATTAAATTCTTTTTGAACATATAAAATATGTTTTCAAACCAGTAAAATATAATCTTTTCAAATATGAATTTTATAAAATGTTTTGAACAAATAAAAATTCAAATAATTTCATATTTGAATTAAATTCATTTAAATCTTGTTTAAACTTGTTTAATTCATAATTAATTCATTCTAATTTCTTTTTGAACAAATGAAACATGAATTCCAACTAAAATTTTGTGTTCTGTCCAAATATGAATTTTGTTATCTATTTTCAAAAATTAAAATTGGTGAAAACAACAAATGCTTGTGTAACTCATTTAAGAAACCAAAATTTCATAACTTAATAAACAAAATTTCAAACTTGGTAAACACCTTTTCAAATTGAATCTATTGTTGTTTTATTTTTGTTTTCCTCATCCATGTATCATGCTAATCCACTTTCACATGTTGGTTATTTGTAGATCATTTAATCCAACCTTAATTCATGAGCTTTCCATATGCAATCCAAATTGCATATGGGCCCATTTAATTATGTTACCATGTCAACTAGTTTATCTTTGATGCATCAATTAAATTGCCATGCATCATCCCATGATTGTGCATTATGCCATGTTATTGATTGTTTGTCTCTCTGCGTTGTTTGTTTGCTTCTTCTCGAATAGACGACGAGGCTGAGACAGACGAGGTTTACGACACTACTTCTGAGGAGTTAGCCCCGTACCAGGCTACTGAGTTTGCAGGCAAGTATTCACTCACATGAACCATTGTGTCCTTTCCACACTGGATATCGATACTTTCCGTTGTCTATTCTGCTAGCCTTAAGATTCGTTGCTTGTGTTCGATCCTATCACATGTTATCCTGTAACCCTGATATAGCCTCACCTCCACACCTATAACCCCATTGCTTGTTGCCTGTGTCTTACTAGCATGCTTAGGGTTGTTTATGCTCGAGTCTGTTGTCCGTTATTTCTTTTATCATATTTATTATGTTCTGGGGCTCGATGTTAAACAACAACCTGTTAATGTTTGAGGTAATGCTAATCTGATGATAAGGCACCGGCAGGAGGCCGGGTATGGTTTTGAGGCCTGCTAGTGTCGAACTCAGGAAAAGTCTTTGTCCTCTAGATCCATGATGAGCGCGCTAACCGCATGTGGGAAGCGTGTATGGGCGCGCCCTCAATTTGATTCTGTTCGCATCTCGTCCAAATCGCCTCATTTAGTTCGGGTTTTCCATTTGCCGCACGCATATGCAGGTACGAACCCGAGACCAGGGTGGAAACTTTTGTAGTCGGCATTTAGGGAGACACGTTCTTAGAGTGCTATGAGGGTCCCCTTTTCTTCGTGGGGCTTGATTAGCCGTGCGCTCAATTGCACGGGGTTCTTTGGGCTTGATGCGAAGAACAGTTGGGTTGTGTTGAGTGCCTCGCTTGGTGGAAGTGCATTTCCAATCTGGCGGTGTATTCTTACGTGTACGACCAAATTGGTGCATCCCTGTAGGGTTAAATCTTCTCGAGAAGCCGTGTTGTCCGCGGTTATGGATGACTTGGTGATAGGGCTGGCTAACAAGGATTAGACAACTTACATATAACTAATGATAACTTGCCTAGTAATAGACCTTATTGACACAATAACTTGACCCATAATTAATCCAACTGTGTGAGTTATCCTCGGATTGCTTCTTTGGATAAGGGGCGAGATCCAGGATGGGTATGTTTGAGGTTAGTTATAGTTGGTTACGATACGCTATCTTATCCCTCTCTTTTAGCCGGATGTTGTAGCGAGTTTCTGTAGTTGGTTGGAGCAGCCTGCTGCCGCACTTTTGTATCACCTATTCTTGCGTTGAACCCAAAGCATCTGTACTTGGTGTTGCCGGGTACACCTTGGTATCTTGTGAGTCTTGCATGCCAGTACTTGTCTGTACTGACCCCTTTGGGGCTGTGGTTTCCGCAGACTACGTTTCCGAGGATCCCCATGGTGGCTACTACGTGGAGTATGACGAGGCTGCTGACGAGTAGATAGCGGACCCGGGCAGGATCCGAGACATCGTGGATGGGCTCCGTCTTTTCGTTTCCGTCCTCTTAGGCCTTTTTGGATCTTGTCTGTACTCAGACACTTTGGATGCTTCCGTTGTGATGTAATGATGACTTGTTGGGACATGTGTCCTCTGGATGATTGTATTTGCTATCTCTGCTCTAGTGAGAGCTATTTGCAACTTATTTCTATTTCTTTGTGTCTTAGAGATTTATTGTGATATCACTTGTTCAAATGTCGTTGACGTACCATGTGTGTATGTTATGAAGTACGTCAATGGAAGTAGTCGGATTTCTACGGGATGGTTTACGCAGACGATGGATAGTAGAGAATGGTTGTCACACGTTTTACGTGTTGGCCTGCTCACATTGAGATGCGGGTGCCGGTATGCCCCGTAAGCCATTTATCTACTGTTTAGCGGGCTGTGAGTATCCTCTAGAAGTCCGGGTGCAACAAATGGTATCAGAGCCTGTCTGCCTGTAGGATCCCTTTTACTGGTCGCAGTTGAGTCTAGAAACTATTTTGTAGCTATATAGGAAAAATGAAACGTGAGAGTAGGAATTCTGTTCTTTTATTTCTTTCCCCACCCACCCTCCCTTTTCTGGTAAGGAAGTGCAACGTTGTTTTCTCTTCTCATCTAAACTTTCAAGTTAGGATTTCACGTATCCTGGTTTCTCTAGGATAGTTATATCTACTAGACCATAGGAATGGAGGTGGTTGTGACATGATTTATCATGTTGCCTACTCATGATTGAGAACGGAGGCGTGTAAGCCCCGGAAGCAGATCCTCTATTCCTTAAGCAGTAGATATTGATCCTTTAGAAGCCCGGATGGGTTTTCCGTAGCACCTCAGGAGTGTTTGGTCTCGTGTTTCCCCAATGTTGCTTCGATATCCTGTTCTTCTCAACATCCTTTTCGTCCATTGAAACCTTGTTGTTGCTTGCCACTTCAGTTCTTCTACCGGCGTCTAATCAAAACTTCCCCGATCATCTGCAGATGGATCTCAGGTTCTACCCGCAGGTGGTTCGTATGACTCGTTGCGAGAGCACTGCCGGTTATCCGGAGATGCTGAGAGACATGGTCACTTTTCTGGGGTTCCGTTGGGCACCAGAGTACCAGGTCTACGAGCAGCAGCGAGAGTTTGACCAGACCTACTACCAGGCTATCGTCTACATTCTGTCAGATGATGGCATGAGCGTAGTCCACCGCTACGAGGCAGTAGGTTCCACAGTGGATATGGCTGTGCAGCAGGCAGCTTATGTGAGTCTCACCGTCCTTCGTGCTGACTACTGGGGATTTGACGATTCTATATATCGCCACATTTCCCATGGTTACATCACTTCGGAGGGAGCTCACTTCACTCTCTATGACAACTTGGATGTCTACGAGCATGATAACTCCAGGCTGCACACCACCGCTCAGTTTGTGAGGCACAGTGATGCAGTTGCCAGCACACTATCTCAGGAGTTAGCTTCAGTCAGAGAGCAGCTCTACCTTGCTTTGACTCGTATGGCGACGTACACCACAGACTTTGTTGGAGATGAGCGCTTTGCACGTTTTGATCAGCCAGTTGGTCGTCGCCTGCCAGATGCTGGAGGTTACGAGCCGATCAGAGGTCCACTCCTTAACCTTGGTGCTGGTTACACTGGGATTCCACGCTTTGGAGCACAGGGAGTCGACGCTATGTACTTCACCACACCTAGAGTCGCTCTCAGACCACGTCAGGTCTACGTGGATCGTCGTTCTACCTACTTTCGGGGGCGTGCTCCTCACCGTACCTCTCGCCGTACTCCTAGCCGCCGTCCTGCGTGATGAGCATGGGAGTACCGATGTATCCATTCTTAGCTATGTTTAGTTATCCTTTGGCATTCGAACCATTTGTGGTGTGTTGGATATTCTGATGTATTTGAACATGTGATGATGTACCTGTTGGTTATCTATTCACGCGTCGGAATAATCTCTCTTTCGGTTTCCAAGTCTATCCTTTTCTATTGTTGTGCTAAAATGCATTTCCATTCAGGATGCCGCCAACAAGGAACAACCAGCCTGAGCCACCGCTAATCGCGGAGCTGTTGACTCAGATGACCCAAGTCATGGCGCAGATGGCCTAGTTTCAGACTAATCAGCACAACAACCAGACGGCTCCATGAGTCAGCATCAAGGAGTTCCTCAGTCTGGGTCCGAGAGCTTTCGTGGCCACACGCGAGCCTCTGGACGCTGATGACTGGATCCGTGAGATAGCTAAGGCTCTGGAGATTGCTCACATTGCTGAGGAAGACAAGGTCAAGTATGCCTCCTATCTGCTGAAGGGTCAGGCAGCTACTTGGTGGGAGAACTTCTAGGCCATGAGAACTGGGATACCAGTCACGTGGAATTGTTTCAAGGAAGCCTTCCTGAAGCACCACATTCCAGATGGTCTCATGGAAAGGATGCGTGAAGAGTTTTGCTCACTCAAGCAGGGCAAGTTGGACGTCATCGGCTATCAGAGTGAGTTCAATCGCCTCGCTCGTTACGCTGGTGATGAGGTGTCCACTGAAGCTAAGAAGATGGCAAGGTTCCGCAGAGGTTTTAACCCGGAACTCAAATATGCCCTCACAAACGTCAAGGCCAACAGCTTCGAGGATCTCGTTAACACCACGCTCAATGAGGAAAATGGGCGCAAGGCGTTCGAGGAGTCTCGCAAGCACTCGCGTGAGGGTGGTTCCTCCTCCAACATGACCACCCCTCCGGAGAAGCGCCACATCTGGGTACCAAATGGTGCTGTCACTCGGGCACCATACTCCCAAACTTCTCCAGGCTTCGCTCCCCGCCCACCCAACCCTGCTGAGTTGCATGATCCAAGGGCTTCGATGGGGCAGCCAAGGCCAGGTCCTCGTGTCGTCAATTGCTACAAGTGCAAGCAGACGGGGCACTACGCTGACAAGTGCACGCAGAGGCAGCTACCTCCACCACCACCTCGTCCCAACACAAACCAGGCAATGGTGCGCGCTCCCCCGCCTAAAGCCTTCAACACCAACAACAGGCCTGTCGGGAGGACCGCAAGGGTGAATCATGTCAAGATCGACAAAGCTGAGGAAGCTCCTGACGTCGTTCTCGGTATATTACCCGTAAACTCTTTTCCAGCTAAAGTGTTGTTTGATACCGGAGCATCGCATTCTTTTGTGTCAAAAACCTTTGCCACAACAAACAACCTAATTGTGGTTCCACTAAGCAATCAAATCACTGTTCACTCCCCGGGATCTCAAATGTTGACTTCCAAGATAAGTAAGGACAATCAAATCCTAATTGGAGGCCACATTTTCCTTGCCTCTCTCATGTTGCTGGGAAGTTCTGATATTGATGTCATTCTTGGTATGGATTGGCTGAAAGCTAATAAGGCAAGGATTGACTGTGCTCAAAAGTCAATAACTCTGTTCCACCATTCTGGCCAGATAATCTATTCTCCAAATGAATCAAGTTCCATTCAGCTATGCACCCTCGATGCAAAACCTCTACCTTCACTTGAAAATGTTCCGGTGGTTTGCGAATTCCCTGACGTCTTTCCAGAAGAGTTGCCAGGGATGCCTCCGGACAGAGCTGTTGAGTTCGTGATCGAACTTGAACCAGGTACTGCTCCAATCTCTAAGTATCCTTACAAGATAGGAACTCCCGAGCTGAAGTTGTTGAAGGAACAAATTGATATGTACATGGAAAAAGGTTACATTCAACCTAGTTCCTCGGCTTGGGGTTGCCCAACTCTGTTTGTTGCGAAGAAGGATCACACAAAGAGACTCGTTGTTGACTATCATCCTCTAAACGAGAAAACCATCAAAAACAAGTATCCAATTCCTCGTATCGATGATTTTTTGATCAACTTGCTGGAGCCTCAATATTCTCCAAGTTGGACTTGAGAATGGGTTACCATCAAATAAAGATCAGAAAAGAGGATATTCCAAAGACAGCTTTCACCACCCGCTACGGTCTATATGAATTCACCGTCATGTCCTTTGGTCTCACCAATGCACCGACCACCTTCTCCCGACTCATGAATTCTGTCTTCCATGAATACCTCGACAAGTTCGTTGTGGTATATCTTGATGACATTCTTGTCTACTCAAAATCTGAGGAAGAGCATGAAGAACACCTACGTCTCACTCTCATGAAGCTTCACAAGCATCGTCTCTATGCCAAGTTCTCCAAATGTGAATTCTGGATTTCAGAAGTTGCTTACCTTGGTCATGTCATCTCTGCCAAGGGCATAGCCATTGATCCAGAAAAGGTTAAAGCAATTGTTGATTGGAAACCTCCAAAGACGGTGAAGCAAGTAAGAAGCTTTCTTGGCTTGGCTAGCTATTGCCGTCATTTCGTCCAAAACTTCTCCAAGATTGCTAAACCTCTCACTGACCTCACAAACAAGGACAAGAAGTTCGTTTGGTCTCCACAATGTGATGAAAGTTTCAATCTCCTGAAGACTAAACTCACTTCTACACCAGTTCTGGTTGGCCCAGATCCTTCCAAACCTTTCCAGATATTTTGTGATGCTTCTCTCCAAGGTCTAGGTGTAGTTCTTATGCAAGAACGTCAAGTTGTGGCTTATGCTTCACGTCGGTTGAACGCACATGAGATCAATTATCCCACTCATGACCTAGAACTTGCAGCAGTTGTGTTTGCCCTCAAGAAATGGAGACAATACTTGTTGGGTAATCGCACTGAAATCTTTTCCGATCATAAGAGTCTGAAGTACATCTTCACTCAACCAGATCTAAACCTCAGGCAAAGGAGATGGATTGAAAAGATTAAAGACTTTGATCTTACCATTTCTTACACTCCAGGCAAGGCTAATGTTATGGCCGATGCTCTTAGTCGCAAGTCGTATTGCAATAATCTCATGATCATGGAAAGCCAACCTCCTCTTCATGAAGAATTCCAGAAGCTCAACCTTGGTCTTGTTCCTCAAGGCTATCTTGCAAACTTGACAGCCACACCAACTCTCGAGGACAAGATTCGTTCTGAACAACTTCGTGATGCTGAAATCAAGAAGATGGTAGAACACATCAAAGAAGGCAAGGAGAAATTTAAGTCCTTCTCAGTTGATGACAAGGGAACTGTGTTCTTTGAGGGACGCATTGCAGTTCCTCATGTTCAAAGTCTCAAAGATGTCATTCTCAAGGAGGCTCATGAAACTCCTCTCTCCATACACCCTGGAAGTACAAAGATGTACCAGGATCTCAAGACACTGTATTGGTGGCCTGGCATGAAACGTGAAATTGCTCAATACGTTTCTGAATGCGACGTTTGTCAACGTGTTAAGGCAGTTCATCAGAAAACAGCCGGTCTTCTCCAACCTCTGAAAATCCCTGAGTGGAAGTGGGACATGATTGAAATGGACTTCGTCAAGGGTTTCCCAAAGTCCAAGAAGGGCAACAATGCAATCTTCGTTGTCACTGATCGTCTCACTAAAGTAGCTCACTTCTTTCCTGTCAAAGAGACAATCTCAGCTAGCCAGTTAGCAGAGCTCTACACAGCAAAGATTGTTCCTCTTCATGGTGTTCCATTGGAAATAAGCGCAGACCGTGGAAGCATATTCACTTCTCATTTCTGGAAAAGCTTTCAAGAAGCCTTGGGCACCAAACTTCTGTTCAGCACAGCTTACCATCCTCAGTCTCAAGGGCAAGTCGAAAGAGTCAATCAGATTCTCGAGGATATGCTCAGAGCATGTGGTCTCTCCTTTGGCATGAAATGGGAGGAATGTCTTCCATATGCTGAATTCTCCTACAACAACAGCTTACAGGAAAGCCTAGGCATGGCACCATTTGAGGCTCTCTATGGCCGCAGATGCAGGAGTCCAATCAACTGGTCTCGAGCTGGTGAACATTCACTCTTAGGCCCTGACATTGTTAAGGAAGCCGAAGAGAAAGTTCGTGTTATTCGTGACAATCTCAAGATTGCTCAGTCTCGTCAGAAAAGCTACTATGACAGCAAGCACAGGGATATGATCTATGCACCTGGTGACAAAGCATATCTCCGTGTAACTCCCCTCAGAGGCACTCATCGTTTTGGTGTCAAAGGAAAGCTTGCACCGAGATACATTGGTCCTTTCAACATTCTCTCAAGGCGTGCAGAAAATGCCTATCGTCTTGAACTTCCAGAAAAGCTATCCAAAGTGCACGATGTGTTTCACGTGTCACAACTCAAGAGGTGTTTCAAAGATCTAGATCGTGCAGTTGATCATGATTCCATTGAACTGCAAGAAGATCTCTCTTATGAGGAGCACCCTGTTCGAATTCTCGATGAGACCGAGCGTAAGACTCGCAACAAGAGCACCAAGTTCTTGAAAGTGCAGTGGTCCCATCATTCCAATAAAGAGGCAACGTGGGAGGCCGAAGAGGATCTTCGCAAGAAGTATCCGGACCTTTTCTCTTCTCAGTAGGAATCTCGGGGCGCGATTCCTTCAAGGGGGGCGTTTTGTAACATCCCAAGTATGAAAAACAACCTTTAGAATGTTTGCTTTTTGTTAAATTATGTTTTGCATCATGTCATCATAAGTTTTGCATTTGTTTTCCATTTGTTTTCCTTTGTTTTCATTTGTTTTCCCTTGTTTTTCAATATGAATTTCAAACCAATTTTCAAATTCTTGTTTCATACTTGTTCTGTTACAATTTTCAAATATAAATATTCAAATAAAAACATCTTTTGTTTCCATTAAAATAGAAAGTTCAAACTATTAAGTTGTTCTTTTTAACAATTTAATTAATATCAAATTCACTCAATTTCAATTGAAATTTCAAACAGCAACCAAGTTTAAAATTTTGAAAAACAAACAATGGCACAGTTGGGGTTTTGTAAATAACAAACTATAAAAATTAACACCAAATTTTAAAACCCCAAAACCCCTGTAATTTTTCTCTCTTTCTTACCTTTCCTTTTCAGCAAAAAAAAAAGAGAGAAAGAAAAAATAAAAAGAAAACGGCTGGGGAAGGCAGACTGGGCCAGCCCAGCCCACCTAACCCCAGCACGCGCGCGCAGCAGGCCCGCGGCCCCCTTCTCCCTCCTCCGTACGGCTGGCGTCAGCTGACGCCAGCGCGCACGCAGCAGAGCAACTCCACCTGCTCCCCACCTTTTTCCTCCCCTATTTCTAGCCCCGAGCTCCCCAAACCCTAGCCCTAGGTTTCTTCTTCCTCCCTGCCGCCGCCAGTTCTTCTCCTCCCTCTCAGATCCCCTCCTTTTCGCTTCTGAATTTTCTGAAGTTTCCGGTGAGCCGCCATGGCAGGAGGTTGATCGGGGTGGAGCAGTAGCTATGGACGTCGTCGAGCTTCCGCGAGCACGGGAACGCGATCGCCGTGCAGTCCTCGCCCTCCTCGTTTCATCGACAGGGGCGGGGAGGCCCTGGATGCTCGCCGTCGTCCACCTCTCTGTCGCCGCCGTCACCGTCCTCTTCCCCGAGCCTCTGCAACGACTCCAGGGGTGGTGAGCACCACCTTCCCCTCGTTCTTTCCCTCTCTGCATCCGCGTAGATCCCACACGCACCCCTTGCACTCGAGCAGCAGCAGCAGCACACGAACTCGCCGCCGGCGACCACCGCATCACCGTCAGGTTCAGAAAGCCTGAACCTTTTCGACAGTTTCAGTTAACTGTCGATGCGGAACCACAAAACCACGCGTGCATCTCCTCTGTCAGCAATCGATCCACACCGTAGTGGTTGCATCCAACGGCGCGCAGCGCTGCGTCGCGGGTTCGATCCCCCCCCCCCCCCCCCCCCGCGCAGAATAAAAACCTTTTTGCGCGTTTGCCACGCGGGAGTGCAGGGCCCACCTGCCATCGACCGCGGAGGCCACGCAGGCACACACACGCGCGCCACGCAGCGCCAGCTGGGCGCTGGCCCACAGGCCAGTGACCCAGGGGGTGGGTCTGCAGCGTGAAAAAGGGCTCCAGGGGCCTTTCTGTGAGTTTTCTTTTGCATCCAAGCCCCTGGACCAAATCTGAATGTTTTTAAATCATAGAATAGCCCCTGTATTTAAAATTTGAATATCTTTTGCAAATCAAATCCAAATAATATAAATAAAATATGTTTTCTGTACCAAATTTAATTCTCTACATGTTTAAATCATTTTTTTCTGTTTTGAACATTTCAAATGTTTTCAAAATTCAAATTCCAACAACTCATTTCAAATTTGATCAAATTCATAACTAATTCAAATTTAATTCAAATGTCACATATAAAATATGTTTTCTATGCCAAATTAAACCACCTTTCCAAATATAAACTTTGTTCCCTGTTTTGAATAATTAAAATTGGGTAAATAATTCAAACCTTGTTTAAATCATTTAAAATTGCCAAAATCATAACTTGGTCAAATTAAATTCTTTTTGAACATATAAAATATGTTTTCAAACCAGTAAAATATAATCTTTTCAAATATGAATTTTATAAAATGTTTTGAACAAATAAAAATTCAAATAATTTCATATTTGAATTAAATTCATTTAAATCTTGTTTAAACTTGTTTAATTCATAATTAATTCATTCTAATTTCTTTTTGAACAAATGAAACATGAATTCCAACTAAAATTTTGTGTTCTGTCCAAATATGAATTTTGTTATCTATTTTCAAAAATTAAAATTGGTGAAAACAACAAATGCTTGTGTAACTCATTTAAGAAACCAAAATTTCATAACTTAATAAACAAAATTTCAAACTTGGTAAACACCTTTTCAAATTGAATCTATTGTTGTTTTATTTTTGTTTTCCTCATCCATGTATCATGCTAATCCACTTTCACATGTTGGTTATTTGTAGATCATTTAATCCAACCTTAATTCATGAGCTTTCCATATGCAATCCAAATTGCATATGGGCCCATTTAATTATGTTACCATGTCAACTAGTTTATCTTTGATGCATCAATTAAATTGCCATGCATCATCCCATGATTGTGCATTATGCCATGTTATTGATTGTTTGTCTCTCTGCGTTGTTTGTTTGCTTCTTCTCGAATAGACGACGAGGCTGAGACAGACGAGGTTTACGACACTACTTCTGAGGAGTTAGCCCAGTACCAGGCTACTGAGTTTGCAGGCAAGTATTCACTCACATGAACCATTGTGTCCTTTCCACACTGGATATCGATACTTTCCGTTGTCTATTCTGCTAGCCTTAAGATTCGTTGCTTGTGTTCGATCCTATCACATGTTATCCTGTAACCCTGATATAGCCTCACCTCCACACCTATAACCCCATTGCTTGTTGCCTGTGTCTTACTAGCATGCTTAGGGTTGTTTATGCTCGAGTCTGTTGTCCGTTATTTCTTTTATCATATTTATTATGTTCTGGGGCTCGATGTTAAACAACAACCTGTTAATGTTTGAGGTAATGCTAATCTGATGATAAGGCACCGGCAGGAGGCCGGGTATGGTTTTGAGGCCTGCTAGTGTCGAACTCAGGAAAAGTCTTTGTCCTCTAGATCCATGATGAGCGCGCTAACCGCATGTGGGAAGCGTGTATGGGCGCGCCCTCAATTTGATTCTATTCGCATCTCGTCCAAATCGCCTCATTTAGTTCGGGTTTTCCATTTGCCGCACGCATATGCAGGTACGAACCCGAGACCAGGGTGGAAACTTTTGTAGTCGGCATTTAGGGAGACACGTTCTTAGAGTGCTATGAGGGTCCCCTTTTCTTCGTGGGGCTTGATTAGCCGTGCGCTCAATTGCACGGGGTTCTTTGGGCTTGATGCGAAGAACAGTTGGGTTGTGTTGAGTGCCTCGCTTGGTGGAAGTGCATTTCCAATCTGGCGGGGTATTCTTACGTGTACGACCAAATTGGTGCATCCCTGCAGGGTTAAATCTTCTCGAGAAGCCGTGTTGTCCGCGGTTATGGATGACTTGGTGATAGGGCTGGCTAACAAGGATTAGACAACTTACATATAACTAATGATAACTTGCCTAGTAATAGACCTTATTGACACAATAACTTGACCCATAATTAATCCAACTGTGTGAGTTATCCTCGGATTGCTTCTTTGGATAAGGGGCGAGATCCAGGATGGGTATGTTTGAGGTTAGTTATAGTTGGTTACGATACGCTATCTTATCCCTCTCTTTTAGCCGGATGTTGTAGCGAGTTTCTGTAGTTGGTTGGAGCAGCCTGCTGCCGCACTTTTGTATCACCTATTCTTGCGTTGAACCCAAAGCATCTGTACTTGGTGTTGCCGGGTACACCTTGGTATCTTGTGAGTCTTGCTTGCCAGTACTTGTCTGTACTGACCCCTTTGGGGCTGTGGTTTCCGCAGACTACGTTTCCGAGGATCCCCATGGTGGCTACTACGTGGAGTATGACGAGGCTGCTGACGAGTAGATAGCGGACCCGGGCAGGATCCGAGACATCGCGGATGGGCTCCATCTTTTCGTTTCCAGCCTCTTAGGCCTTTTTGGATCTTGTCTGTACTCAGACACTTTGGATGCTTCCGCTGTGATGTAATGATGACTTGTTGGGACATGTGTCCTCTGGATGATTGTATTTGCTATCTCTGCTCTAGTGAGAGCTATTTGCAACTTATTTCTATATCTTTGTGTCTTAGAGATTTGTTGTGATATCACTTGTTCAAATGCCGTTGACGTACCATGTGTGTATGTTATGAAGTACGTCAATGGAAGTAGTCGGTCTACGGGATGGTTTACGCAGACGATGGATAGTAGAGAATGGTTGTCACACGTTTTACGTGTTGGCCTGCTCACATTGAGATGCGGGTGTCGGTATGCCCCGTAAGCCATTTATCTACTGTTCAGCGGGCTGTGAGTATCCTCTAGAAGTCCGGGTGCGACAGCAATAGATCCACGGATCAAAACCTACCAAAACGCACTCAAATCACAGATCGGTCCAAAAGCAAATTGGGGCTATTTTTGGTTGAAATTTTCGAATTTAGGAAAAATCAAGAAAAAATTTGGGGGAAAGAGGGTGTCAAATCCATGGCAACCTTGCTCTTGATACCAGATGATATAGGCTTGGCCTCTAGGGTGGCCCGATCTTCACGGATTTTCGCACGAGAGGTGGGGAGATTGAGAAGAACGCGAAGAACGCACGAAGAACACGATGAACTCACGCACACAAAAGGGGAGATAACTCGTGAAGCCTACGAGGGATCGCAAACCCAAGTCAACAACACGCTAATTGGAACCGATTCCTCTCATCGGCCGGTCCATCGATCCAACAGAAGCCACAAGGGGAAGGTTGGCAAGAACTACTAGAGTCACAAGGTGAAAGAGTAGCTACTTGGAGACATCTTGATACATTCCAATAGATGAATCTATAGAGTAGCCATGGATCCCATGGGGGAGGTTCTCCACATGGGAGGGGGAGCACAAAGCCCAATTCTATCTCAAGTCAACTCTGTCCCTAGAACTAGCCACCATGGTCCCTTATATAGCCTAGGGGGGTAGGTGGGGTGAAAAGGGGCGTTTTCCCCTTGATTCTCGCACTTCGGAGGGGCCCGGCCTGTCCGTCCTGGGAGGCCGGCCAGTGAGGCCGGGGTGGGGCTGGAGCCTTCGGGCACCTGGCCGGCCTGAGGAGGAGCTGGGCCGGCCCGAGGCCGGGGTGGGCGAGGGGAAGGCCGGCCTGCTCGGGTGGGTGGCCGGCCTGAGGGGGAGGGAGGCCGGCCTGGCCGGGGGGGTGAGGCCGGGAGACCCCGTTTCCCTCCGTTCTCCCTGCTCGGAGCTCCGATCTTGACGCCGTCTTCTCCCTCTTCCTTCCTAGCTTCTCGGGCACCGTCTTGGGCATGTTCTTGAGCATCGAGGACACTGTCTTGGGCTCCATTGTGGGATCCACCCTAGGCATGAAGAGGGGCATTTAATGAGGTAGCGCACCGTTCACCAAGTCACCGGAAACATACGGAGATAGGAGTGAGTTCACCTTGTTGTGTATCGATGTTGTGCTTGGTGGAATACGGTGGGATGCATCATTGTGCTTATTCACAAGGGAGAGATTTTGGTTTGTAATGACATGGCCCCTATTCTTCTTGGTGTTTCTCATGTTTTGCAGGAATTTGATGATGTTTTTCCAGTAGATATTCCCTCGGGATTGCCACCATTGAGAGGGATTGAGCATCAAATTGATTTAATTCTTGGATCATCTTTGCCAAACCGAGCCCCTTATAGAACAAATGCCCAAGAAACAAAGGAGATACAAAGACAAGTACAAGAGCTACTAGATAAAGTTTATATTCGAGTTAGTCTTTCTCCTTGTGTTGTTCCTGTTATTTTAGTCCCTAAGAAACATGGTACCTGGCGCATGTGTGTAGATTGTAGAGCAATTAACAACATCACTATTCGTTATCGTCATCCTATACCACGTTTGGAAGACATGGTAGATGAATTAAGTGGTGCTGCTGTTTTCTCTAAAATTGATTTGCGTAGTGGTTACCATCAAATTAGGATGAAAGAGCGAGAGGAGTGGAAAACATCATTTAAAACAAAATTTGGTTTATATGAATGGTTAGTGATGCCTTTTGGTTTAACTAATGCACCTACTACTTTCATGAGACTAATTAACCATATTTTGAGGGAATTTATTGGTAGATTTGTGGTAGTTTATTTTGATGATATTCTCATATATAGCCACAATGAACATGAACATATTGATCATATTAGACAAGTTTTGCAAGTGCTAAGAGAAAATAAATTGTATGGTAATCTTGAGAAGTGCACTTTTTGCAAAGATAATGTCATATTTTTGGGATATGTAGTGTCTAAACATGGAATTGAAGTAGATACATCAAAAATTGAAGCAATTCTAAATTGGCCAATTCCAACTAATGTGAGTCAAGTTAGAATTTTTAATGGTCTTGCTGGTTTCTATAGAAGATTTGTGCCTAATTTTAGTACCATTGCTGCACCATTAAATGATCTAACTAAAAAGGGTGTAGATTTCGAGTGGGGGTTGCTCAAGACATTGCTTTTGATACATTAAAAGAGAAATTTATTTCGGTCCCACTATTAATGCTACCAAATTTTGATAAAAAATTTGAGATTGAGTGTGATGCTAGTGGCATAGGTATTGGAGGTGTGTTAATGCAAGAAAAGAGACCTATTGCCTATTTTTCTGAAAATTACATGGTGCACAATTGAATTATTCTGTTTATGATAAAGAATTATATGCACTTGTGAGAGTTTTAGAAGTATGGAAACATTATTTTTTGGCCTAAAGAGTTCATTATACATTCTGATCATGAGGCATTAAAATTATTAAAGAGTCAATCTAATTTGAATAAAAGACATGCCAAATGGGTAGAATTTATAGAATCTTTTCCATACATCATAAAACATAAAAAGGGATTGGAAAATATAGTTGTTGATGCTTTGTCAAGGAAGAATATGTTACTCTCAAATTTAGATATCAAGGTTTCGGGTTTGGAGGGTATTAGAGATTTATATGCTGAAGATAATGAATTTTCTATGCCATTTAATAAATGTAGTAATGTTAAGGCATGGGATAAATTTCATATGCATGATGGGTACTTGTTTAGAGCTAACAAATTGTGTATTCCCGAGTGTTCTTTGCGTTTATTCTTAGTGCAGGAATCTCATAGTGGAGGATTAATGGGACACTTTGGAAGAGAGAATACATTGCTTATGTTGGCTGAAAATTTCTATTGGGCACATATGAGGAGAGATGTGTATAGATTGGTGCAAAGATGTATTACATGCAACAAGGCCAAGTCCAAGATTAAACCCCACGGGTTGTATACTCTATTACCATCACCAAATACACCAGGGGAAGATATAAGTATGGATTTTGTGTTGGGCTTGCCAAGGACAAAAAGAGGACATGACTCTATTTTTGTGGTTGTGGACATATATTCTAAGATGGCTCACTTCATTTCTTGCCACAAGAGTGATGATGCTTCTCCCATTGCTAACCTCTTCTTTAGAGAGATAGTGAGATTGCATGGAGTGCCAAGAACAATTGTGTAAGATCGAGATGTGAAATTCATGAGCTACTTTTGGAAGACACTTTGGGGGAAGCTTGGAACTAAATTATTTTTTTCCACAACTTGTCAGTCCCAAACTGATGGGCAAACCGAAGTGGTAAATAGGACCTTGTCCACATTATTGAGAAGCATGATCAAGAAAAATTTGAAGGAGTGGGAGGAGTGTTTGCCACATGTGGAATTTGCATACAATAGGGCTGTGCATTCAACTACTCAATTATGTCCTTTTGAGGTGGTATATGGGTTTAAGCCTATTACTCCACTAGATTTTTTACCACTTCCTACTCAAGAGAGAAAATATATGGAGGCATCAAAGAGAGCTGATTTTCTGAAGAAGAATCATGAGAAAACAAAAGAAGCAATTGAGAAGAGAGGAAAACATGTGGCTGAAAGAGTAAACAAGAAAAGAAAAGAGGTGATATTTTGTCCAGGAGATATGGTGTGGGTTCACTTTCGAAAAGATAGATTTCCCACCTTGAGAAAGTCAAAATTGCTGCCTAGAGGTGCTAGTCCTTATAGAGTTATTTCAAGGATCAATGACAATGCATATAAAATTGACCTCCCAATTGATGAGTTTGGTGTTAGTGATTATTTTAATGTGGCCGATTTGACACCCTACCATTGAGATGATGTTGCATCGAGGTCGATGCCTTTTCAAGAGGGGGAGGATGATGAGGACATCCCTAGATCTTCACCTATTGTTACACATGATGATGTTCCTATACAAGCCAATGAAGTGAGGATTCATCCCATGACAAGATCAAGGACCAAGCTATTACAACAACAGGTGAATTCACTCCTACTTGAGTATAATGTTTATAATTGTGAGAACTTTATACTACCTAAATCCATGCACTTATGTATTCTCAGGTTTGTTGATAACACAAGCATGAGAGGAGGAGATCATGAAGAGGAGATGCACATGTATGATGATGGACTTAAGGACGAGCTGGAAAACAAATGCTAGGAGGGTGAAAACAAGGAATAACAGAAAATAACAATTGTTATTAAAAACAATTGTTATTTCATAGCATACAAGGGGATGGCGCCTCCACATGGTCAAATGCGCCTATTAGAAGTCCTAATATTATTAGGCATGGTTTGTATACCATTATTGGCCGCACCCCTTAATGGTGGGTCGGTTTGTATCCATTGTGAGTCAGTTTGGGTTTGTGTCCACCCAAACCATGAGTCCTAGTCCTAGTAGGGTTGTGCTTGCGCAAGGGCCCCCTCTTGTGGCCGCACCCCCTCTCTTAAATAGATAGGAACCGAGCCATGGCTCCTTAGACAACGTTAAATCATAAACCCTAGACCTCTAGATTGAAATAGCTTGTAAGCCTTCATATGGAAGTTCATTTGCAAACTTTACGTGTTACCTGCTGTTCCACTGGGAATAAGACGGTACAGGACCACTTGTAGTCGACGGATTACTTGTGCAAGAGTGTGGAGTTGAGAATATCCTTGGAGTTGCTATCTTTTGCATTGGCATCAGGGATCAGCCGGGAGAGTTCTTAGTGGCGCACTGGTTATCATACTGGAGTTGTCTGTGAGTTCACTGAAAAGATTGGGCCACCCCTTATCATTTATATTGTTATATCTTGCATACGAAGTAACTTATTCCTTAGACCATGAGATCATGTAAATCACTGATACCGGAAGGATGCTTTGATGTCATCAAACGTCACCGGGCCCTCTAGGTGATATCACTGATACCGGAAGGTGCCGTTGGGTATTCGTAAAGTATTAGTTGAGGCTCATGGATCAAGAGTGGGATTTTTCCATCCAAATGACAGAGAGATATACTCTGGGCCCTCTAGGTGATATCACATCGACACCGCTTGCAAGCACGTGACTAGGTCACAAGTATGTCATATCATGGAACGAGTAAAAGAGTACTTGTCGTTAACGAGATCGAACTAGGTATGGTTGATACCAATGATCGTATCTCGGACAAGTAAAATATCGCGAGACAAAGCGAATAGTTACGACGTTGATGGTTCACACGATCACGAGAGTCATCGTTGAATATATAGGAGTCATCACGGATCTCTAGACCCCGTTGTTGATTATTGATCGGAGAGGTGTCTCGATCATGTCTATGTTATTCGCGAACCGTAGGGTGACACACTTAAGGTTCGACGATGCATTTGAGAGGATACGGAATACCGGAGAAAAGTTTGGACATCACCGAAATTGTTTCGGGGAATATTTAAATAGTCACCGGAATTGTTTCGGGGAATATTGAAATAGTTCAAAGTGGTATATGTTAATGTTTGATTAACAAATAGTTCAAGGGGGTAAGTGTTAATGTTTGTTAATAGGATTAACAAATATTAAATTAAATAAATGAAATTGTTTTATTTATTTATGAAAGAAAACCCTTGGAATTTTGAGTGGGTATTGATGAGAGAATGAGTGGGTTGAGTGGAGACTCCACCCACATGATGAGGGGAGAGGTGGAGGCACCTAAAATTCGTGGCTGCCTCCCCCTCCTATATAAAGAGGGGTTGGACCTCCCTCTCCACACACAATTGGTGTCATCTCCACCTCTCTCCACCCGCTACTCCATTCCATGGTCTCCGGCTTGGCGAAGCACTGACCGTGGGATTCTTCACCACCACCACGTCGTCGTGCTGCTAGAGTTCCGAGGGATCCTCTACTTCCACTTCCCCGCTAGATCAAGGGAACGGAGGTCGTCATCAACTGTACGTGTGACCAATCACGGATGCACCGCCGGATTGCTGTGCACATCTTATCGCTCTCCGGATCGGTGTGAGTACTACTACGCCAACAACGAGATTTAATCTCGTAACGCTTTGTGTCTTCGAGGTTATGTTCTTCTTAAGACTCTCTCTATGCTCGTTGCTTCCATCTCATAGATTAGATCTTGGCCTTTCGGGTGTCTCTCGCGTAGAAAATCTTTTGTTTTTGTAACATCCAAGTATGAAAAACCCCCTAGTTGTTTTATTTCTTGTTTATTTTAAGCAATGCATCATGTCATCATCCTCTTTTTATTTTCTGTTTGCATTGTTTCTTAATGAAATTCAAACTTTAATCAACCTTGTTTTCATACTTGTCTGTTACAATCTTTTCAAATAAAGAATGCAAATAAAAAACCTCCTTTGTTTCCAAATAATTCATTAATGATCACCTATTAAATTGTTGCTTTAAATCAATCAATTCATTCAATCAATTAGTTCTAAATCATTTTCAAATTCAAACCAAGGCTTCAAATCAGTACCCATTTGAATCCATGGAATTCACCAAACAAATGTAATCCTTAATCACATTAAATCTTAGGGGTAACCCTATTAAAAATGGTTGTTTTCAATAAGGTTTCATTAATATTAAAAATTCCCTAAATTTGGTTTAATTTCAAACAGCAAGTAAATATTTAAACTTTTGAAAATAAAAGCTAACAAATGTTTGCATTTGGCCTAAGGAACTTCCCCTAAATTTTCCCAAATTTTTCCCTAACCTAAAACCCTACCTTTTCTTCCAAAACCAAACACTACAAAAAAAAAACAGAAAAGGATTTTATTTTTAAAAGGAAAAGGGAACAGCCAAGGAGAGTGGGCTGCGTCCAGCCCACTGCTCCTTTCCTTCTCTAACGCGCGTGCGGCCCAGCCCGTCTAATCCCTCACTTACCGCTTTGAAATGCGTGCAACTCCATCTGTTCTGTGTACGGCGGCCATCCAGACGCGCCACGGCGGACGCAGTCGTTCCCCGACGGCATCCACCTCGTCGTCCGCGCCTATAAGTACCCTAGGGCACCCCGCAGGCCTAACCCTAGCCCTAGGTACCCTGTCCCATCGCTCGCTGCCGCCAATTGCTTCTCTTCCGTCGAGCTCCCCTCTCTGCAACTCCCTCCGGCGACACCCCGACTGAATCCGCTCAAGCCGCCGTCGCCATGGAGTTCCACCCGCCTAATTAGCTACTGAAATCGAACGCACGCTTCTTCCTCTACGGCTTGGACACCGGAGCGCCACCGGAGAACGGCTACAGACGCGCCGTCGTCCACTACTCCGCCGCTGCCGCCGTCGTCATCCGTCGTCATCGAGCCGCTGCCTCCTCTACGCCGGTGGTGAGCACCACTTTCTCCTTCCCTCTCTTCCTCTCCTGCTCGCGCACGTTCAGCACACGCATCCAACACCCCATCTGCGTCGATCACTGCCGCGTTGCTTCCACCGCCGGCGAACATCGATGCCTTCTGTCAGTCGCGGAAGGATGTGTCCGTCAGATAAAAATTCAGTTAACCGTGCGAGGAACGTTAACCTGTCCGCGTATGCATCTCTGTCGAAACTGACGAAGTAGCACAGTGGTTGCACTGCGCTGTGCCTAGCGCGCGGTCGTGGGTTCGATCCCCGCGGCCGCAGTGGATTAACCCACACTTTTTTGTGCGCGCGCTGACAACCCTGGCCCACCAGCCAGTGACTCCCACGGCCACGCAAGCACTCGCTCCCCGCCACGCTGGCTAGGCCCCACGGGGTAGTGTCTGTGGCTGGCTAACAGCGCAGTAGGAAAAGTTTCTGCGCAAATTTCTGTTTATTTCCTAAATCATTTTAAATAACAGATTTAAACATTGAACTTTAAACCTTAATAACTTTTAATCTATAATTCCAATAAATAAAAGTTGTATATGTTTATTGCTCCAAATTTAATTGTCTATCCAATTATTCCAAATGTGTACTGTTTTGAATTTTTCAAATACATTTAAAATTCAAATTTGAATAATTCAAATGCAAATTGCTAAATTCAATAAATAATTCATACTAATTCCAAATGGGGCAAATAAAATATGTTTTTCATACCATTTTGAATATCCTATTCAAATATAAATTTGTTTCATTGTTTGAATAATTTAAATTGCCTAAATAATTTAATACTTGTTTAATTCAATTAAATTTGATAAAAATCATAACTTGCTCAAAATAAAATATTTTTCAACATGCAAAATATGTTTTCAAACCATCAAAGTGTGAACTTTTCAAATGTGAGTTTGAAATTATGTCTTGAATAAATAAAATTCAAATAAAAATTCAAACTTGTTTTAAATTCAATTAAAACTTGTTTAATATTGTTTAATTCATAATAAATTCATCCTAATTCAAATTTCAATATTTGAAACATGTAATCCAACTAAAATTTGATGTTCTTTTCAAATATAAATTTTGTTAATTGTGTTGCACACTTTAAGTTGATGAAAACAATAATTGTTTGTGTGACATGTTTAACTTTCCAAACTTAATAAATGATTTCCAAAACTTGTTAAATCCTTTTATCACTTGCATCTATTATTGTTATTCGTTGTTATTTTGTGGTTACCATCATGCATGCATCATGATAACAACTTTCACATAATAATTAATTGTAAATCATTTGTTCCACTTAATCTATGGACCTTTTCCATATGCAACTCAATTTAGCATAGGGGTCCATTTAAATTGTGTTATCATGTTAGCTAGTTTATTTTGATGCAACCATTAACCTGTCATGCATCATCTTGATTGTGCACAATGCCATGATAATGATTGTTTACATTCCTGTTTTGTTTGTTTGCTTCTTCTCGAATAGACGACGACGTTGAGACAGACGATCTTTACAGCACCCCTTCTGAGGATATAGCTCAGTACCAGGCTGCTGAGTTCGCAGGCAAGTTATCACTCACATGAACCATTGTGTTCCTTTCAACCCTGGTTACCGATACTTTCCGTTGTCTATTCTTGCTAGCCTTAGTGGTAGTTGATTCTGTTACGAACCTATCACATGAATCCTTTAACCCTGATATTGTCTCACCACCCCTCCTACAACCCTATTGATTGAGCCAGTGTCTTACTAGTATGCTTAGGTTGTTTTGCTCGAGTCTGTTACCCGTTACTTCCTGTTATTATTTCATTATGTTCTGGGGCTCGCTGTTTAATCAATCAATCAATCATGCTAATGTTATTACTTAATAATAATTTGATGATAAGGCACCGGCAGGAGGCCCTGTGTGGTTTTGAGGCCTGCTAGTGTCGACCCTAATAGGAAAAGGGTCTTGTCTACTGATCCATGATGAGCGCACTACCCGCATGTGGGAAGCGAGTATGGGCGCCCCCCTCAATTTGATTCGATTCGCATCTCGTCCAAATCATCTCATTTAGTTCGTGCTTTCTATTTGCCGCATGCATGTTTTTGCGAGCCCAGCGTAGGGTGGAACTTTCGTAGTCGGCATATAGGGGGACACGGTCTTAGAGTGCTATGAGGGTCCCTTTTCTTCAGGGCTTGATTAGCCGTGCACCCAAGGTGCTTTGGGCTTGATGCGAAGAAGAGTTGAGTTGTGTTGAGTGCCCCGCTTGGTGGGAGGCATCCCATCTGGCGGGTTATTCATACGTGTACGGCCAAATTGGTGCAACCCTGCAGGGATAATCTTCTCGAGAAGCCGTGTTTTCCGCGATTATGGTTAACTTGGTGAAAGTACTGGCTAACAAGTACTCAGGACAACTTAAACCTAATGATTCATAATCGCACACCCCATGATTATCAATTTGACTAGTAATAGGATTATTGTCACAATAACTTGTTTCATCTTAATCCAACTGTGTGAGTTATCCTCGGATTGCTTCTTTGGATAAGGGGCGAGATCCATGATGGGTTTGTTTGGAGTTACCTTTCAGTTGGTTACAACACTCGATCTTATCCCCTTTCTGATAGTTGGAAGTGATAGAATCTCTGTAGTTGGTTAGCGCAGCCAGTTGCAGCATCTTTTGGTACCCTTTCCCTCCGTTGAACCCAAGTCATCTGTGCTTGTGTTGACGGGCTATACTTTGGTGAACTGTGAGTCTTGCTTGCCAGTACGTCTATGTACTGACCCCTTTGGGGCTGTGGTTTCCGCAGACTACGATTACGAGGATCCAGGTGACGGCTACTACGTGGAGTTTGACGAGGCTGCTGACGAGTAGTTAGCGGACCCGGGCTGGATCCGAGACATCGTGGATGGGCTCCGTCTTTATTTCAGTTTCCGGCTTCTTAAGCCTATTTGGATTTTGTCTGTACTCAGACCCCTTTGAATGCTTCCGCTGAGATGTAATGATGCTATGTTGGGACATGTGTCCTCTGGATGATTGTATTTGCTATCTCTGCCCTAATGAGGGCCATTTGCAACTTATTTCAATCTTTTGTGTCGTAGAGGCATGTTGTGTTATCCTTTTGTCCAAAGCCGTTGACGTACCATGTGTGTATAGTATGAAGTACGTCAATGGTAGTGTCCTGGTTTCTACAGGATAGTTTACATCGACGGTGAACAGTAGCGATGGGTTGTCACACATAAGTGTTGGCCTACTCGTAAGAGGACGCGGGTGCCGGAAAGCCCCGTAATCCCATCAGAATACTGTTCAGTTCGTACGGTGAGTATCCTATAGAAGTCCGGGGGCGACAGTTTTCTATGCAACGAACCCTTCAATCTCTTATAAACTTTAAAATGTACTATAGTTCCTAAAACGATCCCCGCACTAACACAATTTGTTTATTATCTTGTATTGTTTTTGTGTGTAATTTGTACCAATAACGAAATTAGAAAATCTTGTTATGCAATGACAAAAAAACAGTATTAATTGTAAACATTAAACGTATGATATTAACACTGAATTAAAATTCGTCTCCTTCCAAGGCACATAATTGATCGGCTGCTGGCCCCCACATATTATGGCACCAATTCCTAATTGTTTTTTCCAATGTGGCACCAATTAATCCCTGATTGACGATACCGCCATCGTTAACTACTACTGGGCTGCACCAGCCCTTTTAAGTTTACTACGGCTCAAAGGACTCGCGCCTTGTTGGCGCACACATTGCATCTTCCCAAGGCGAGCTGACTGCATGAGATTGTGGCCAACCCTAGTTGCATCTTCTCTTCGCCGCCGCCAGGTTGCCTACGTCGCCTGTCGATCGGGTGAGGTATTGCCCGATGCGGCGCTAATTAATCGACGACAGTGTCAAAATCCTGGTGTAATGGCAGTTATTGCCCCAAATCACCGGCGTCCGGCTCAACTTGAGTCGCCTGGCGCTTTTTTCTTGCTGGTGAGGCCCTGCCTGTGTAGAGAGTATCGCTTATTTTATGTGTTTGACCAGCGAGCGCTATGACTCAAATAAGTGCCCTTCGTTGGAGGGAGAGGTGCTTTACTAGTAGTATCAATTTTGTCCAGTTTCATTTATTTTAATTACTTATGTGTCTCACTAAGCGTGTCATGCATTGTGGATGCTCTAACGGGCTCTAACTAGGTTTGATCCCTTGATAGTCTGGGTGAATTTGTGATGCACTGCAACATCAATCTTAGAAATATGTTTTCCATCTACCATGCATGAGAGACCTTCCTTTAGTTTGGGTTCAGTCTATATGGACGCCGCGTTTCTTTAACCAGTTTATTTAATCCAATAATACTGGCACGTTATCTATGTTTTCAAACTAATTGTATAAAGTTATGTTTTATACAGCTAGCATGGATGAAGTAAAAGCGCTTTGTTGCTCCGTTGCAAAATGGTGGCATTTGGCGAACAGTCTATCGAGAACACAACGAGATGAAGTTTCTAAAATACAATTTCTCCATTGTATGCTGGAAATCCCGTCCATCAAGATGCGCCCGGATCTGATCAGGTTTATGGTTGAAACCTTTGATCCTGTAACGGAAAAATTCGTTTTTAATAGGAATGTTGGTGAAGTTTCAGCTACTGGTATGGACGTCTACAAAAAATTTGCGCTGGAAGACCGTGGTTTAGATGTCAAGGCCATATTAAATAAAGAAGGCGAGCATGTTGCTGAATGTATACCATCACATTTTCTTTGCCCCAAAACCGAAAATCTGGTGATCGATGATTTGATCGACAACATTGTGGAAAGTGGTGATACGGACCAGGACTTTGTCCGAAAGGTGTTCCTGGTGCTTCTCGGCACGGTTATCGCGCCAGAATTCCAGAAAATTATACCCAAGCCTTACGACGCATTGGTGCGGGACTTTAAGCGTATTCCACAACTCAATCTAAATCAGTTCACATTGAGATGTTGTGATATGGGGTGGCCCAATCTTCTCAATGAGCTTCTCTCTCTTTTTGTATTTTTCTGATATGTGGATAACTAGTGCTACACTGAGACCTCTCACTCAGCTGACCCCTGTTGCCAGATGCAACAACAATCAAGCTCTTTGGATATTCCCAACTACACACTCTTGCACAAGTAATCAAAGATCACAAGTGGTCCTGTATCCCCTATTCCCAGATGGAATAACAAGATATCACGCAACTTTGCAATTGGTAAACTTCAAGATGAATGCTTAGCAGCAATACAATCTAGAGGCTAGGGTTGTTGGTTTTTGGTTTAAACTTGATCTACCTAAACCACACGCAGGTGGTGGCCATATATAGGTGGAGGGTGCGGCCGCAAGGGGCTCCTTGCGCAAGTCCCCTCCTCCTACTAGGACTAGGACTCCTACTAGGACTAGGAGTCCAACTATGACTCAAAGAGAGATAAAACCGATCCACCATTAAGGGATTCGGCCAATTATGGTATACAAACCATACCTATTAGGAAATAGGATTTCTATGGCGCATTTGACTTAGTGGAGGCACCTATCCCCTTGTCTAGAAGAATAACAATTGTTTTATTGACATAACAATTGTTATTTATTTGTTTTCTCCATCTTGGACACTTTTTTCACCATGGCACCATTGTTTTCACCATCTTCTATCTTTGTTTTCACCATGGCTCCTTTGTTTTCACCACTTTTATAATCATCTTCTAGCTCCTCTTGATTGTTCTCCTCCATCATGCTTGTGTTATCAATAAACCTAATCATACATAAATGCATAGACTTAGGTAGTATAAAATTCTCATAATCAAAAATAGCATAATCAATGAGGATTGAATTCACCTCTTGTTCTAGTAGCTTGGTCCTAGATGTTGTCATTGGTCCAAGTCTCACTTCATCTTGTTTAAGTGGCAATGTACTAGGGATGTCCTCATCATCCACTCCCCCTTGAAAAGCCTTGATGTCCACATCAAGATTCTCTCCATGATATGGTGTCAAATCCGAAACATTGAAGGAATTACTCACTCCAAACTCATCAATTGGAAGATCTATATTGTAAGCATTGTCATTTATTTTTGCAATCACTTTGTAAGGACCAGCCCCTCTTGGTAATAATTTTGATTTCCTTAGCTTAGGGAACATATCCTTTTGAAAGTGTACCCATACCAAATCTCCCTCTTGAAAAATAACCTCCCTTCTCTTTTTATTTCTCCTTTGAGCAATATCCTTCCCTTTCTTCTCTACTGCATCCATTGTTTTCTCATGTATCTTCTTCACAAAATCAGCCCTTTTGGAGGCATCCATGTTAATTCTCTCTTGAATAGGAAGTGGTAATAAATCAAGTGGTGTAGTAGGCCGAAATCCATAAACCACCTCAAAAGGACATAGTTGAGTAGTTAAATGCACAGTTCTATTGTAGGCAAACTCCACATTTGGCAAACAATCTTCCCACTCCTTCAAATTCTTCTTGATCATAGTTCTCAACAATGTGGACAAAGTTCTATTCACCACCTCGGTTTGTCCATCTGTTTGAGGGTGACATGTTGTACAAAACAACAATTTGGTTCCAAGCTTCCCCCATAATGTCTTCCAAAAGTAACTCATGAATTTCACATCTCTATCTAAAACAATTGTCCTTGGTACTCCATGTAGTCTTACTATCTCCTTTAAAAAGAGAGTAGAAATGTGGGAAGCATCATCACTTTTGTGGCAAGCAATGAAGTGTGACATCTTGGAGAATCTATCCACCACCACAAAAATTGAGTCATGTCCCCTCTTTGTCCTTGGCAAGCCTAACACAAAATCCATGCTTATATCTTCCCATGGTGTAGTTGGTGTTGGCAATGGAGTATATAATCCGTGGGGCTTCAATTTGGACTTGGCTTTATTGCATGTAATACACCTTTGCACAAATCTATAGACATCTGTCCTCATATGTGCCCAATAAAAATTTTCAGCCAACATAAGCAATGTTTTCTCTCGTCCAAAGTGACCCATCAATCCACCACTATGAGATTCCTGTAATAACATCAAACGCAAAGAACACTCGGGAATACATAGTTTGTTAGCTCTAAACAAAAATCCATCATGTATATGATATTTATCCCAAGCCTTCACATTAGAACATTTACTATCGGGTGTAGAAAATTCTTTATCTTGAGCATATAGTGGCTTTAATTCTTCTAAACCCGAAACTTGCACATCCAATTTGGTGAGTAGCATATTTTTCCTAGACAAAGAATCAGCTACCACATTATCTAATCCTTTCTTGTGTTTAATAATGTATGGGAAAGATTCAATAAATTCTACCCATTTAGCATGTCTCTTATTAAGATTGGATTGATTCTTTAAAAATTTCAATGCCTCATGATCAGAATGTATAATAAATTCCTTTGGCCACAAATAATGTTTCCAAACCTCAAGAACTCTAACAAGTGCATACAATTCTTTATCATAGACAGAATAATTCAATTGTGCTCCATGTAATTTTTCAGAAAAATAATGATGAGGAGGGTTACTCCTAGATTGGCCCGATCTTCACGAATCGACGAAGAACACGAAGAACGCTCAAGAACATGATGAACACGATGAACACGAGAGGGGGAATCGAGGGGGAACACAAGGAAACGCAAGGGAGATAACTAGTAAGAACCGAAGAACCCCAAATCTCCCATCAACTAAACCCCGAGGGCCGCCTACGGGACGATCGATCCAACTGAACTCACCTTGATTGAAACCTCTTCACACCCGTAGCCGGTCCACTACGCCAATAGAACCTCAAGATAATCGAGAGGAAGATTGGACAATTCTTGATTGAAACCCAAACGGAGAGATCAAGTAATTGGATGAATCTTGATACGATCCTCGACGATGTCGGAGGAGTAGCCCTGATACGTTCCTAGGTACAAACCATAGGAGTAGTTCCTCAAAGAGGGATACAATAGAGCTGAGCTCCAAATGTTCTAAATTCAACTCTAAAACCCTAGATCTAGCTCGGGGTCGTCCTTATATAGCCGGGGGTCGAAGCAGGTGAAAACATGGTCGAAAAGGCGTCATTTGCGTGCATTTCGGGTCCACGCCGGCCTGGCCGGCCATGGGGCCGGGGTGGAGGCAGAGGGGCTCTCCAGGCCCACGCCGGCCTGGGGCCAGGGTGGGGCGCAGGGCCGGCCTGGAGGGGTGGCCGGCCTGGGGCCGGGGTGGGGAGGAGGGAGGCCGGCCCTCTCTAGAGAGGGTCCGGCCTGAGGGGGGAGGAGGCCGACCCCCTCGGTTGGGTGCCCGGCCTGAGGGTGGTGGAGGCCGGCCTGGCCGGCTCCTGAGGCCGGGGGGGGGGGCTCCTTTCCCCCTATCTTCTCCGTCGGGACTCCGAATGCGATGCCGTTTCTTCCGCCCTTCTTCGTATCTTCTTGCGCATCATCTCGGGTACTTTCCGGTGCCTCCGTGGTGGGTTTGACCCTGAGAACGCAAAGTGTGGAACCATGAGGTAGCGCACCATCCTCCACGTGACCGAAAGTATAGAGCGAGAGGAGCGAGTTCACCTTATCATGAATGGCCTTTGCGTGTGATCTTTTCATCGGTGCACTTGGTGGAGTTGGGTGGGCTACATCATCTCCCCCCCCCCCTTGAAAAAGAGTCGACCTCGACTCGGCGTCGTCTTCATCACTTGGGTAGCCATGGAAGGGAGAGATGTCCTTGACATTGAAGGAGTTGTGGACGAGGTACTTGGATTCCGGTAAGTCGAGCTTGTAGGCGTTGTTGTTGATGCGCTTGAGGACCTTGAAGGGGTCGTTGCCTCTTGTCTTGAGCTTGGACTTGCGCTCTTCGGGGAACCGGTCCTTGCGCAAGTGGAGCCACACGAGGTCACCTTCTTGGAACACCATGGGTTTCTTGTTCTTGTTCATGATAGAGGCTCGGTGCTCGGAATGCTTCTCAAGAGTAGCTCTTGTGGAGTCGTGTAGCTTCTTGATGTAGTCGGTGCGCTTGTCAATGTCCATGTTTGCTCGCTCAGGTAGAGGCAAAGGAAGTATGTCGAGGGCGGTGTTGTGGTTGAAGCCGTAGACGATCTCGAAGGGGCTCTTCTTGGTAGCTTGCTATAGAGCACGGTTGTAGGCGAACTCGGCGTGTGGGATGCATTCCTCCCAATTCTTCAAGTTGGGCTTGATCAATGCTCGGAGTAGTGAAGAGAGTGTGCGGTTGACGACCTCGGTTTGTCCATCCGTTTGCGGGTGATAGGCGGTGGCGAAGAGTAGCTTGACGCCGAGCTTGGCCATCAACGTCTTCCAAAAGTAGGAGGTGAACTTGACGTCGCGGTCCGAGACAATGGAAGTAGGTACACCATGTAAACGCACAATTTCCCTGAAAAACAAAGTAGCAACATGTGAAGCATCGTCGGTTCGGTTGCAAGGAATGAAATGTGCCATCTTAGAGAAACGATCCACAACTACAAAGATTGAATCCATGTTGGTTTTAGTGCGTGGGAGGCCTAACACAAAATCCATGCTAATATCACTCCAAGGTGCATGTGGGATAGGTAATGGCATGTAAAGACCATGGGGGTTGGAAGTGGACTTAGCTCGGATGCATGTAGAACATCTCTTGACGTGTCTCTCAACTTGATGCTTCATCTTGGGCCAATAGTAATGGTTGGAGAGCATGGCATAGGTCTTGTCGCGTCCAAAGTGCCCCATGAGACCTCCTTCATGTGATTCCTTCAATAACAACAAACGAAGAGAGGACTCGGGGATACACAATTTGTTAGCCTTAAACAAGAAACCTTTGTGAAGATAGTAATCATCAAAACCTCGGTTAGGCAAGCATTTCTCAAAGATAGGACCAAAGAAAGTATCGTAAGCATATAAGTCTTTGATCTCATCCAAACCAATCACATTGATGTCAAGACGTGTAAGAAGGCACTCTTTCCTAGACAAGGCATCGGCTACGACATTCTATTTACCTTTCTTGTACTTAATGACATAAGGAAAAGATTCAATGAATTCTACCCATTTAGCATGCCTCTTGTTCAAGTTAGCTTGACCTTTCAAGTATTTCAATGATTCGTGATCGGAATGAATAACAAACTCTTTAGGCCAAAGGTAGTGTTGCCAAACTTCTAGCATTCTAACCAAAGCAAATAGTTCCTGATAAGGGGTGGCCCGATCTTCTCGATGAACTAACTCTCTCTTTTTGGTATTTTCTGATAATTGGATAACTAGTGCTACACTGAGACCTCTCGTAGCTAATCCCCGTTGCCAATGCAACAACAATCAAGCTCCTTAGATATTCTCAACTACACACTCTTGCACAAATGATCAATGATCACAAGTGGTGCTGTATCCCTTTATTCCCAGATGGAATAACAAGATATCACGCTGCTTTGCAATGGGTAAACTTCAAGATGAATGCTTTACAAGCAATACAATCTAGAGGCTAGGGTTTCTGGTTTTTGGTTTAAACTTGTTCTCCTCTTGCTATGCGCCCCAGGGGGGGTATATATGAGAGGGGGTGCGGCCACAAGACCCCTCCTTGCGCAAGCACTACTCCTAATAGGACTAGGACTCCTATACCTAACACAATTGGATACAAACCGACCCCACACACAAGGGGTGCGGCCAATATTGGTATACAAACCAATTCTACTTCTATTAGGACATATAGGGCGCATTGATGCTTCCTTGTGGGCGCCTTCCTCTTGCCTTGTCCATCCATAAGTGTGGAATAACAATATGGCATTGTTTCCACACTTAGTGCATTTGATCTTGTGGAGGCACCATCTCCATATCTTGATGAATAACAATTGTTCTATTGGAATAACAATTGTTATGAATTGTTTTCACCATCTTGCTTTATTGTTTTCACCATGTTCATGTGGTCTTCTATCAACTCTCCATTCATGCTTGTGAGAACATAGTTCTTAGGTCCATCCTTATCATCCTCCCTTTCTTCAAGACAAGATGTCCTCGTCTTGTGATTATCTGAAAGTGGAATAAACAAGAAAAACAAAGTGTATGCACCATATATATAGATATATTGGTACTCATTAGTTGTTAGCAAAACACAATATAGTGAATATATCATATGATCACGAAATTTGTATGCAAACAACACATAATAGTCATATTTTTTCATCTCATAGCAATCAAAATTGCAAATATAAGTATAGTTTGATTTAAAGGAACATGTATGCAACCAATAATGTGGTGAACTAAACATATGTATTTCGGCTACTTCATCATGTTTATCAATATTTATCCCAAATAACACATTATTTATTTCGGCCATTTCATTATATGTAACACATATATGATGTATCATGAAAATTTTATCCAAATTATAGTCACCAATCAAATAAAATTTGAAACTAGTATCATATGTGCTAACATTATCACAAACAAATTTATCCATAGCACATTGTATATCAATTGGTTCTTTAAGCATGTCATCATAAATAATATCACTAGAAGGTATCATAGCAAGTACTTCTTTATGTGTAATCAAAACCATGTTGTGAAATTTCGAATTCATAGGTTTGTATGGTTGAAAATTATCACATAATTCATTACTACTAGGTACCAACCCGAAATCTATACCATTATCATTACTAACCTCCTCATGTGTAGTAGGTATGATCTCCTCAATATCTTGTGAATTTGAAGGTTGTAGCTCCCGTTCTTCAAAAATAACCTTCATATCACAAGCTAACTTTCTTGTATCCTCCAATTTATGTGATGATTGTAATGTTTCCTTGCCCTCCCTTTCTTCAAGAGAAACCTGTACATAAGAAACATCACTAGGAAAAATTATGGCATTAGTTAAAAGACTTTTTCCACTCGGCCTAGGCTTGTCTTCCTCCATGGATTTGTTGTTTTCACTCCCCTTCTCTATCACTTCAAACTTTTGCCTTGATTCATGCATGATTTGTTGGGGTGACATAGGCCTCAATATGATATCCTTATTGTTCCAATTCAAGTGGTAGGTGTTTGCTCTCCCATCATGTAGCACCTTTCTATCAAATTGCCATGGTCTTCCAAGTAATAGGTGGCAAACCGACATGGGAACAACATCACACTCAATTGTATCCTTGTATGGTCCAATTTGGAATTCCACTCTCACCATATGACATACCTTCATCTCCTCTTTGTCAGTGATCCATTGAATATAGTATGGATTGGGGTGTGGAATATATTTCAACCTTAGCTTTGCACATAATTCTTTGCTTGCTAGATTTCTACAACTTCCTCCATCTATGATCACCTTGCAAGCCATACTAGGTCCAACAATTGCTTTGGTTTGAAATAAATTGCACCTTTGGCTCTCATCTTTGTTAGGAGCAATAGTCAATGCTTTGGTGCACACAATAGTTGGATAATTTGTAGCAAAGGCATCAATAGGACCATCATCATCATTATCATCATATGCATCCTCATCATTAGGATCAACATCATCTCCAGTCTCATACTCATCATTAGCATTAAGGAGCATAACTTTCTTGTTGGGGCAATCCTTCTTAAAGTGTCCTTTTCCTCCACATGTATGGCATGTCATGTCTCTATTCCTTGTAGGAGGTGTAGCACCACTAGAACCCGAAGTAGAAGCAATGGGCTTCTTTGAATTTGATGAAGTTGGCTCGGGTTTGGTACTAGGAAGTCCACGGGTTGGAGGTGTAGGGGTTGCAAAATTGGATTGTTGAGAAGAAAAACTTCTCCTTGCACTCACTTGAAGCTCCTCTTGCAATCTCTTTTCGGCCTCCCTTGCTTGATGTAGTAATTCACTCATATTGTTGTAAGTAACATGCCTCACAATGCTTCTTATTTTGAATTGCAATCCACTCAAGAATCTTTGCATTGTTTGTTCAGGAGCCTCTCTAATTCGAGCCCTTTGAATAATCAACTCCATCTCCTTGTAATAGGCATCAACTGTCTTTGATCCTTGCTTCAATTGTTGCAATTTGTCATAGAGAGTTCTAATATAATTCTTGGGAACAAATCTATCTCTTAACAATTGCTTCATCTCTCTCCATGTGTTCACCTCTTCCTCTTCTTTTTCTTCTCTATCCTTTGTAATGCCATCCCACCACAAAAGAGCATAGCCATCAAAAGAAGATGATGCAAGGTTCACCTTTCTCTCCTCGGGATACTCATGTAATCTCCACAATTTTTCAATTTTTAGCTCCCACATTAAGTACTCTTCCACATCTTCAGAGTCACAAGAAAGATTAGGCATAGAGAATTTTGGTTTTCCCAAGCCATCATTCTCTCTATTATTTTCCAAAGGCACTCTTCTTGCTATTTGTCCACGGCCATCATTATAATTTCTTCTCCCATCATCAATTGGAGCAATGGCTTGTGGTGCTTGTTGAAGTTGTTGCAATGTATTTGTAATTGTAGTCATTTGTAGTTGCATAGTCCTTATAGCTTCCTTGATCTCATTGACAGACTCTTGAGATGCACACTCCCTTATCTTCAAATCAATGACATTCAAATCTTCTCTCAATTGATCATCACTTCTTTCAATATCTCTATCAATTTTGTTGGACAAATGATCTCTCAATGCCTCATACTCATTCCAATGGACAGTATCCTCAGGTTTCTTCTTTGCCTGCACATCAACATCACTAGAAGAACTCATGATTAATTTGTTAGTAACAAAATAAACAATGGGTTTGTGGTGCCTCTCTCAACTCACTCAAAACCAAGAAAAGAGGTTTCACTTGATGTTCCAAGAGAGAAAAAGATCAACTTACCAACAAGGAGCAATGATCAATGTGCTTTGGTGTGAGAAGAGAATATCTGAGCTATCAAGTATCACAATGCAAACAGGGCTTATGGTGGGGCTTGGTATGGATACCTAACAATCACCAAAGTAATAATCCTATTTGCTGTTCTTGTGAAGATATAAAAGATCCAAGGAAACTCACACAATATGGAGACAAATGTGGCAATGCAATATATGGAGGAGTTTTGCAATGCACTAGAAAGTCACTAGCTAGGCTCTTATTGACAGGCACAAGATTGCTCAATGAAAAACCAAGTGTCACAATGGCAAGCTCAACTAGTAAACAATAGTAATAATATGGCCTCTTTGCACTTTCTCTTTTCTCTTTTTTTTTATACTTTTTGCTTTTTCTATTTTTTTTGAATTTTTCAATGGCCTTACACTAAGCTAGGAGCAACAATTAACCAAACACAAGTGAACACAATGATGGTGATGAATTTAGAGCAACCTGTCAGAGCACAAAATAGCTATACTTGTGGGCAAGTTCCTATAAAGATGCTGTAGAAAGGCTGTGTCTATGGTTCACAAAGTATGGAGGGGAAAGTCCTAGGGATGAAAAACAGGAAAATAAAACGAAACACAAAAGAATCTAGGTGAAATTTGGGACAGAACAGCTCACGGCAGCAATTTAGACCCACGGCAGCAAAACAAGATGAATTGGTACCACGGCAGAACAATACGGCAGCAAAACTGCGATTTTTTGTACCGCGGCAGAACTCAGACGCTCACGGCAGAAAAACTGCGAAATCCTGTACCGCGGCAGCGCGCGCGATCGCGTTACAGCGAAAGATAGCCGTGTTACGGTAGAAATCGTAGTGCGCGCGGGCAGTGGCTGGCGGCAGCGAAACGCTGCGATTTTGTGCCGCGGCAGCGCACAGAGGTGCGGTTCGGTAAGGGTGTTACGGTGCTCGGGGCCTGTTTTGTAAGCGTGTTACGGTGCGATTCCGAATACGACTCGATCACGGCAGCGGTGGGTGTTTGCGGTGGGTTTCGGTGATGGATGAATATGGCAGGTATGGTGCGGATATGTGGGGGGGTTTGGTAACCGAATATGGGTGGGAAACCGAGTATGGCTAGGAAGTGGGTTGCGAGTTGGTTTGGTGGGCGATATGGTGGATGTGATAGCACGGATATGAACCCTAGTTGGACTCGGATTGGTGGTATATGGGTGGTTTTGCGGGTATGAACTAGGGTAGATCGGTTTGGTGGTGGGTGGGTGGTATGTAGTGGATATTTTTTGGTAGTTTTTGATAGATTTTCGCCAAGAACAACAAGAACCCTAGAACTTGGCCGAAATAAAGACAACTAAAAAGAGAAAAAGGAACACAAAATCTAACACAATAACAGCAAAAGAAAAACAACTATGGTGATATCTAAGGCTATGGCAACAACTAGACCTAAAATTTTTGTGGGGCTTTTTCTGGATAGGAAAAAAAAAACTAAAACTAGGGATAACTTTGCTCACCGAGTAAACCTGAGAATCTGATACCAAGATGATAAGGGGTGGCCCGATCTTCTCGATGAACTAACTCTCTCTTTTTGGTATTTTCTGATAATTGGATAACTAGTGCTACACTGAGACCTCTCGTAGCTAATCCCCGTTGCCAATGCAACAACAATCAAGCTCCTTAGATATTCTCAACTACACACTCTTGCACAAATGATCAATGATCACAAGTGGTGCTGTATCCCTTTATTCCCAGATGGAATAACAAGATATCACGCTGCTTTGCAATGGGTAAACTTCAAGATGAATGCTTTACAAGCAATACAATCTAGAGGCTAGGGTTTCTGGTTTTTGGTTTAAACTTGTTCTCCTCTTGCTATGCGCCCCAGGGGGGGTATATATGAGAGGGGGTGCGGCCACAAGACCCCTCCTTGCGCAAGCACTACTCCTAATAGGACTAGGACTCCTATACCTAACACAATTGGATACAAACCGACCCCACACACAAGGGGTGCGGCCAATATTGGTATACAAACCAATTCTACTTCTATTAGGACATATAGGGCGCATTGATGCTTCCTTGTGGGCGCCTTCCTCTTGCCTTGTCCATCCATAAGTGTGGAATAACAATATGGCATTGTTTCCACACTTAGTGCATTTGATCTTGTGGAGGCACCATCTCCATATCTTGATGAATAACAATTGTTCTATTGGAATAACAATTGTTATGAATTGTTTTCACCATCTTGCTTTATTGTTTTCACCATGTTCATGTGGTCTTCTATCAACTCTCCATTCATGCTTGTGAGAACATAGTTCTTAGGTCCATCCTTATCAGTTCCTTATCATAGATTGGGTAGTTTAGTCTAGCGCCATCTAGTTTTTCACTATGGTACGCAATGGGATGTCCATTTTGCATGAGAACGCCACCAATTCCTATGCTACTAGCATCACATTCAATCTCAAAAGTTTTCTCAAAATCCGGTAAGACAAGCAAAGGAGCTTCGGTTAAGCATTTCTTAAGTGTCCCGAAAGCTTTTTGTTGCGTGTTGCCCCAAACAAAATGTACATTCTTTTTGGTAAGTTCATTCAAAGGGCAAGCAATTGTTGAAAAATCTTTGACAAAGCGGCGATAGAAACCGGCAAGGCCATGAAAGCGCCTTATCTCACCCACGGATGTAGGGTTGGGCCAATTCCTAATTGCCTCAATCTTCTTGTTGTCTACTTCAATACCATTGGAAGAGATCACAAAACCCAAGAAAACAAGCTTGTTGGTGCAAAAATTGCATTTGGAAAGATTGGCGAAAAGTTTTGCGTTGCGAAGAGCCAACAATACTTGTGAAACATGATCAAGATGATCCTCCAAAGACTTGCTATAAATGAGGATGTCATCAAAGTAAACCACAACAAATTTGCCGATAAAAGGGCGCAAGACTTCATTCATGAGACGTATAAAAGTGGAAGGAGCATTTGAAAGACCAAAAGGCATGACAAGCCATTCATACAAACCAAGTTTTGTTTTGAAAGCCGTTTTCCATTCATCACCTATGTTCATACGAATTTGGTGATATCCACTTTTAAGATCAATTTTAGAGAAGATGGTAGCACCACTCAATTCATCAAGCATGTCATCGAGACTAGGAATAGGATGTCTATATCTAATGGTGATAGCATTGATAGGACGACAATCCATGCACATACGTGAAGTAGCATCTTGCTTAGGAACAAGGATAACCGGCACGGCACAAGGGCTAAGGGATTCGCGGATAAAACATTTATCGAGTAGTTCTTGAATTTGGCATTCAATCTCCTTAGTCTGCTCGGGGTTGGTGCGGTATGGAGCACGGTTTGGAAGTGGAGCACCCGGAATGAGGTCAATGCGGTGCTCAATTCTTCGTAGAGGAGGAAGGCCCGGAGGGAGTTCATCGGGAAAGACATCTTCAAATTCCTGCAACAAAGGCAACAAAGACGGAGGAAAATTTGTCATGTCGTTAGTTTCAAGGGCTTCCCTTTGCACCATAGGACAAAGTGTAGTATGGTTGGGTCATCTCATAGCTCTCGCATCTCTCTTTTGGTGGCAAGCAAGGCAAGGCCTTGGGAGGCACTCGAAATTTTGTCGCTCATGTTTGGCTTGTGGCTCTCACTCTCTTTTAGGTGGATCACTCTCTCACCGCTCATCTCACTAGACTTGAGCTCTTCTTGTTTGCTTGCAAGTGTCTTGGCGTTGTCGGCGATCACTTGGCTAGGAGACATGGGACAGAGAACAAAGGTCTTGTTGTTCCACTTAAAGCTATAGTGGTTGGTACGCCCATCATGCATAGCACTCTTGTCGTATTGCCATGGTCGGCCAAGAAGAAGATGACACACGGTCATAGGCACACCGTCACACTCCACCGTGTCTTCATATGGACCAATCTTGAAGTGCACGGAAACCGTGTGTTGAATCTTGAATGAGCCGGAGTCACCAAGCCATTGGACATGGTATGGATGCAGATGTCTCTTGAAAGGCAAATGAAGTTTGTCGCAAAGCTCTTTGCTAGCCAAGTTGTGGAATTTCCACCATCGATGATGACCTTGATTGACTTGCCATCAATACCGGCTCTTGTTTGAAAGAGATTGCACAGTTGATCATGCTCGTCTTGAGGAGAAGTAGTGAGGACTCTTGTGACCACTAGCGATGGATTCTTGTCCTCATCGCAATACACACTTTCTTCATCATCGTTGGGCACGTCAAAAGAGTTGAGAGCAACTTGATTCAAGGCATAGTATTCGCCTTCGCTCATAGAATCACGTTCACCGTCTTGGTTGACAATCATGATCATCTTGTTGGAACATTCAAAGGACTTGTGTCCACTAACACCACACTTGAAGCAAGTAATAGTGCTTGACTTGACTTGAGGAGCACTAGAAGAGGAGGTGGAAGGCACTTGTTTCTTGAATGGTTGGGAAGACTTGTTGGGAGCACTAGAGGCTCGAGTGTTGCTCTTGTTGGTAGTTGGAGGAGGAACTTGTGTCATTGGAGACGAGGATGATGGTCTTGAGTTGAAGAAAGCCTTTTGCTTGTTATACTTGAGATCTTCTGCAATTTGACGTTCCGCCTTGAGAGCTTGGTTGACTAGGGCCACAATGTTGTCATGCGGTTGATACTCGACGATCTTCCTTATAGGATAGTTGAGGCCATTGAGGAAACGATCCATTGTTTTCTCTTGAGATTCTATCACATGAGCGCGGATCAAAGATGTCTCCATTTCCTTGTAGTACTCATCAACGGACTTCACACCTTGACGAAGTTCTTGAAGCTTCTTGAAGAGGTCACGCTTGTAGTGAGGAGGAACGAATCGAGCATGCATGAATTGCTTCATCTCATTCCAAGTGGCAATAGGAGCAATGCGATTGCGGATTCGTTCGGCTTGTAGACGATCCCACCATAAGAGTGCATAGCCTTCGAATTCCAAAGATGCTAGAGCAACCATCTTCTTGTCGGTGAAGTTGTGAATGCCAAAGATCTTGTCAACTTTGAGAGACCAAGCAAGATAGTCTTCGGGATCATTCTCACCATTGAACTTGGGGACATTGAAACGAAGAGCACTCATGTTGTTGTCCTCTTGCGGACGATGGGGACGCTCATGTTGGCGCTCATGGGGGTCTTCATCATAAATGGGAGGTGAATCATCATAGGGGTCATCCTTATTGTCTTGGCGGTGGCTATCATGATGGGGAGGATGACGCCGGTGGTCATTAGGTGGTGGTTGTTGGTGGTGACGGATCCTAGCTTCACGGCGTTAACTATCATCATGGCCATTGTGATGTTGTCGAGGACGTTCTTGTTCTTGGTGAGGGTGTTGCGGAAGCACTTGTTCATATCGAGGGTGTTGAGGATGATCATGTTCTTGGCGGTCATTGTTGTTGGGACGCGCATGGCTCCTAGGTGGCCTTCGATGTTGACGAGCATCTTCCCCGAAATCATTGTGGCCATAGTATTGAGCGTGGCCTTGTGGAGGTGGAGGATGATGGTGTTGTCGAAGGTCCGGGCGTTGCGGTTGTTGAAGAGGGTCACCACGGCCTTGGTGATGTCGATGTGGTGGTGATGGCGAGCTATCCTCATACCAATTTCGTCGCGGAGGTTGTTGAGGTTGTGGGGGAGGTGGTGGTGGTTTTTTAGGTTGTCCACCCTCCTCCATGTTGTGGCGATCATGGCGATCATGGTGATCGTGGCGATCATGGCGATCATGGTGACGAGGTTGGTGAAGATCTTGATTGTGGTGGCTTGAGCGACGAGACCTTGAGGACGATGATGAATGACAGCGATTGGCAAGATTAGCCAAGTTGATGTTGATGCGCGTCATTTGATCATTCAATCGAGCCTCTTGCTCTTGGAGTCGACGCTCATAGCGTTGCAACCCGTCCTTGACGAGTTCGCGGAGTTGAAAGTGGTCATTGTGGGTGACGAAGTTGGCGTAAGCATTGTCGTAGAATGGATTGCCTTCGTCTTTCGAGCTCGGACTTGTGAATACTCCTTCCCTAGCCATCTCAAAAACACACACAAGGGTGATATTAAAGAAATGGACGCCTTACTTACCCAACGTTACCTTTCTTGGTCGTATTGAGGCTAGTGGACGAGCCTAGGTGTAGGGCGGTATGTCAAGAGCGAATCCAAAAAGATCGAAAGAAACCGCAAACGACAACACACACACTTTATACGGAAGGCAAATAGGTTAGGAAAGTGGCGAGGATAAATCGACAAAACCGAAGAAAAGTTTGTTGTCAATCGTGGAGAAAATTCAAAGAAAAGTTAGCACAAAAACCAAACCTATAGGATGGAAATATGGTGGAACACACACACGCAAGGGAAAAATGGGGTAGTGCGACCAATGGACGAGCGAAGAACGAAATGGACCTAACGTAGACTAGTGCTCAATGCCACACTAACACAAGGAGGACGCTAGCTCAAACCGCAAAATTGAAAAGGCAACAAGATTCGCACCGTGGCAATCGGTCACTCTTTCTCTTTTGCGACACAATGCTACATGTTCCTACAATGGAAAGCAATTGGCACCGATCCTTTTGCTTCTTTTTCTATTTTCTCTTTTTCTCTCTCTTTTTTTTTTGATTTTCTCTTTTTGATGGATTCCAAAGTGCCAATTCCTACTCGTAGCTAATCTCTCACAAGCGCTAACCTCGCACTCTCGATGCCACAAATGCGATGCCAAGCGGTGTAAAAAGAACTAGTCCGAATAGGTAGGTAACACAATGGGGTGGGGTGGTTCAAGCGAAAGCAAGTTATACCTCTCTTATTGATGATCATGGACTTGCGGCCGTGGGGGAGTCTATGTCGTGGCGATCCATTGATGTGGAAGCGTAGGCGATGTCGTGGGCGTCGCGTAGCACTTTGTTGCACTCAATTCGGATAAAAAACGACAAAGAAAAACAAGTTTCAAAATCTGTCCGGAAAGCGAAGAGCTGAGATTTTCTGAGATTTTGGCTCAAATTCGAAATTCCTTCAAAATCAAGAACACATTTGGGCGAATTTGGGAAAAATGGCTGAATGGAAAGATGGGGAATGGTATTTGGCAACAAATCTATGAAGCAAAACCATGAAAAACTCAACGAATCAACAGATCGGTCAAAATCCCTTTGTGGCTATTTTTGTGACATTTTCGAATTTATGGTGGATAGAAGAAAAATTGGTGGTAGGGTAGGGGATGGGGTGTCGGATTCGTGTCAATCTAGCTCTGGATACCAGATGATATGGAGTTGGACTCCTAGATTGGCCCGATCTTCACGAATCGACGAAGAACGAACGAAGAACACGAAGAACGGTAAGAACACGAGAAGGGGAAACGAGGGGGAACGTGGGGGAAACGCGGAACAACACACAAATCGGGATAAATCGCAAGAACCGAAAGATCCAACCTCCCGTCAACTGAGCCCCGAGGGCCGCCTACGGAACAATCGATCCAACTGAACTCACCTTGATACAAACCGTCTCACACCCGTAGCCGGTACCACTACGCCAATAGAACCTCAAGATAACGAGAGGAAGATTGGACAACTCTTGACTGAAACCCGATAGGGATAGGACAAGTAGTTGGGATGTGCCTTGATACGATCCTCGACTAAGTCGGAGGAGTAGCCTTGAAACGTTCCTCGGTACACACCGGAGGAGTAGTTCCTCAAAGAGGGATACAAGAGAGCTGAGCTCCAAATGTTCTAAATTCAACTCTAAAAACTTAGATCTAGCTCGGGGTCGTCCTTATATAGCCGGGGGTCGAAGTAGGTGAAAACCGGGTCGAAAAGGCGTCATTTGCGTGCATTTCGGGTCCATGCCGGCCTGGGAGCCGGCCTGGCCGGCCACGGGGCCGGGGTGGAGGCAGAGGGGCGCACCACGCCCACGCTGGCCTGGGCCGGCCTGGAGCCCGGCCTGGGGGGTGGGGCGCAGAGGCCGGCCTGGAGGGGTGGCCGGCCTGGGGCCGGGGTGGGCAGGAGGGAGGCCGGCCTGGAGGCCGTTCGGCTCTGGAGGGGGTCCGGCCTGAGGGGGGGCGAGGCCGGCCTGGGGCCCAGGTGGAGGCCGGCCCCCTCTGTTGGGTGCCCGACCTAGAGGTGGGGGTGGCCGGCCTGGCCGGCTCCTGAGGCCGGGGAGGGGTATTTCCCCCCAACTTCTCCTCCGGAGCTCCGAATCGGACGCCGTCTACACCGCTCTTCTTCGTATCTTCTTGCGCATCGTCTCGGGTACTTTCCGGTGCCTCCGTGGTGGGTTTGACCCTGAGCACGCAAAGTGTGGAACCATGAGGTAGCGCACCATCCTCGACGTGACCGAAAGTATAGAGCGAGAGAAGCGAGTTCACCTTATCCTTGATGGCCTTTGTGCGTGATCTTGTCATCGGTACACTTGGTGGAGTTGGGTGGGCTACATCAGTAAACCACAACAAATTTGCCGATAAAAGGGCGCAAGACTTCATTCATGAGACGCATAAAAGTGGAAGGAGCATTTGAAAGACCAAAACGCATGACAAGCCATTCATCTCCTATGTTCATACGAATTTTGTGATATCCACTTTTAAGATCAATTTTTGAGAAGATGGTAGCACCACTCAATTCATCAAGCATGTCATCAAGCCTAGGAATAGGATGTCTATATCTAATGGTGATAGCATTGATAGGATGACAATCCATGCACATACGTGAAGTAGCATCTTTCTTAGGAACAAGGATAACCGGCACGACACAAGGGCTAAGGGATTCGCGGATAAAACATTTATCGAGTAGGTCTTGAATTTGGCGTTCAATCTCCTTAGTCTCCTCGGGGTTGGTGCGGTATGGATCACAGTTTGGAAGTGGAGGACCCGGAATGAGGTCAATGCGGTGCTCAATTCCTCATAGAGGAGGAAGGCCCGGAGGGAGTTCATCGGGAAAGACATCTTCAAATTCCTGCAACAAAGGCAACAAAGACGGAGGAAAATTTGTCATGTCGTTAGTTTCAAGGGCTTCCCCTTTGCACAATAGGACAAAGTGTAGTATGGTTGGGTCATCTCGTAGCTCTTGCATCTCTCTTTTGGTGGCAAGCAAGGCAAGGCCTTTGGAAGCACTCGGAATTTTGTCGCTCATGTTTGGCTTGTGGCTCTCACTCTCTTTTAGGTGGACTAGACTTGAGCTCTTCTTGTTTGCGTGCAAGTGTCTTGGCGTTGTCGGCGATCACTTGGCTAGGAGACATGGGACGGAGAACAAAGGTCTTGTTGTTCCACTTAAAGCTATAGTGGTTGGTACGCCCATCATGCATAGCACTCTTTTCGTATTGCCAAGGTCGGCCAAGAAGAAGATGACACACGGTCATAGGCACAACGTCACACTCCACCGTGTCTTCATATGGACCAATCTTGAAGTGCACGGAAACCGTATGTTGAATCTTGAAGGAGCCGGAGTCACTAAGCCATTGGACATGGTATGGATGCGGGTGTCTCTTGAAAGGCAAGTGAAGTTTGTCACAAAGTTCTTTGCTAGCCAAGTTGTGGCAACTACCACCATCGATGATAACCTTGATGGATTTGCCATTGATACCGGCTCGAGTTTGGAAGAGATTGCACCGTTGATCATGCTCATCTTGAGGAGAAGAAGTAAGGACTCTTGTGACCACTAGAGATGGGTTCTTGTCCTGATCACAATACACACTTTCTTCATCTTCATTGGGCACATCCAAAGAATTGAGAGCAACTTGATGCAAGGCATAGTATTCGCCTTCACTCATGGAATCACGTTCACCGTCTTGGTTGACAATCATGAGCATCTTGTTGTAGCACTCAAAGGACTTGTGTCCACTACCACCACATTTGAAGCAAGTAATCGTGCTTGACTTGACTTGAGGAGCACTTGAAGAGGAGGTGGGAGTCACTTGCTTCTTGAATGGTTTGGAAGACTTGTTGGGAGCACTAGAGGCTCGAGTGTTGCTCTTGTTGGTAGTTGGTGGAGGAACTTGTGTCATTGGAGACGAAGATGATGGTCTTGAGTTGAAGAAAGCCTTTTGCTTGCTATACTTGAGATCTTCCGCAATTTGGCGTTCCGCCTTGAGAGCTTGGTGGACAAGAGCCACAATGTTGTCATACGGTTGATACTCGACGATCTTCCTTATAGGATAGTTGAGGCCATTGAGGAAGCGGGCCATTGTTTGCTCTTGAGATTCCATCACATGAGCTTGAATCAAGGATGTTTCCATTTCCTTGTAGTACTCATCAACGGACTTTACACCTTGACGAATTTCTTGTATTTTCTTGAATAGGTCACGCTTGTAGTGTGGAGGAACGAAACGAGCATGCATGAATTGCTTCATCTCATTCCAAGTGGCAATACGAGCAATGCGGTTGCGGACTCTTTCGGCTTGTAGGCGATCCCACCACAAGAGTGCATATCCTTCGAATTCCAATGATTCTAGAGCAACCATCTTCTTGTCGGTGAAGTTGTGAATGACGAAGATCTTGTCTACCTTCAGAGCCCAAGCAAGATAATCTTCGGGGTCATTCTCACCATTGAACTTTGGGACATTGAAACGAAGAGCACTCATGTTGTTGTCTTCTTATTGACGTTGGGGACGCTCATGGAGATCTTCATCATAGACGGGGGGTGAATCATCATAGGGGTCATCCTCATTGTCTTGGCGGTGGCGATCATGATGGGGATGATGACGCCGGTGTTCATTAGGTGGGGGTTGTTTATGGTGACGGAGTCTTGCTTCACGGCGTTCACTATCATCATTGTCATGGCGGTGATGTCGAGGACGTTCTTGTTGTTGGCGTGGCGGAAGCACTTGTTCATCATAAGGGTGTTGAGGACGATCATGTTCTTGGCGGTCATTGTTGTTGAGACGCGCATTACGCCTTGTTGGCCTTCGATGTTGATGAGCACCTTCCACGAAGTCATTGTGGCCATAGTCTTGAGCGTGGCCTTGAGGAGGTGGATGATGATGTTGTCGAAGGTCCGGGCGTTGCGGTTGTTGAAGAGGGTCACCACGGCCTTGCCGATGTCGAGGTGGTGGTGATGGCGAGCTATCCTCATACCAATTTCGTCGCGGAGCTTGTTGAGGTTGGGAAGGAGGTGGTTGTGGTTGTTGAGGTTGTCCACCCTCCTCCATGTTGTTGCGATCATGGCGATCATGGCGGTCATGGCGACGAGGTTGGTGAAGATCGTGATTGTGGTGACTTGAGCGACGAGACCTTGAGGACGATGATGAATGACAGTGATTGGCAAGATTAGCCAAGTTGATGTTGATGCGCGTCATTTGATCATTCAATCGAGCCTATTGCTCTTGGAGTCGATGCTCATAGCGTTGCAACCCATCCTTGACGAGTTCACGGAGTTGAAAGTGGTCATTGTGGGTGACAAAGTTGGTGTAAGCATTGTCGTTGGAGAATGGATTGCCTTCGTCTTTCGAGCTTGGACTTGTGAATACTCCTTCCCTAGCCATCTCAAAAACACACACAAGGGTGATATTGAAGAAATGGACGCCGCACTTACCCAACGTTACCTTTTTTGGTCGTATTGAGGCTAGTGGACAAGCCTAGGTGTAGGGCGGTATGTCAAGAGCGAATCCAAAAAGATCGAAAGAAACCGCACACGACAACACACACACTTTATGTGGAAGGCAAATGGGTTAGGAAAACTGGCGAGGAAAAATCGACAAACCCGAAGAAACAACTATTGTAAAACGTGGAGAAACGTCAAAGAAAAGTTAACACAAGAACCAAACCTAGTGGATGGAAATATGGTGGAAGACACACACACAAGGGATAAATGGGGTTAGTGCGACCAATGGACGAGCGAAGACGAAATGAACCTAACGAAGACTAATGCTCAATGCCACACTAACACAATGAGGACGCTATCTCAAACCGCAAATTTGAAAAGGCAACAAGATTCGCACCGTGGCAATCGGTCACTCTTTATCTTTTGCGACGCAATGCTACACGTTCCTACAATGGAAAGCAATTGGCACCGATCCTTTGCTTCTTTTTCTATTTTCTCTTTTTCTCTTTTCTTTTTTTGGTTTTCTCTTTTGATGGATTCCAAAGTGCCAATACCTACTCGTAGCTAATCTCTCACAAGCGCTAATCTCGAACTCTCGATGCCACAAATGCGATGCCAAGCGGTGTAAAAAGAACTAGACCGAATAGGTAAGTAACACAATGGGGTGGGGTGGTTCAAGCGGAACAAGATATACCTCTCTTATTGATGATCACGGACTTGCGGCCGTGGTGGAGTCGATGTCGTGGCGATCCGTTGATGTGGAAGCGTAGGTGATGTCGTGGGCGTCGCGTAGCACTTCGTTGCACTCAATTCGGATAAAAAACGACAAAGAAAAACAAGTTTCAAAATCTGTCCGGAAATCGAAGAGCTGAGATTTTCTGAGATTTTGGCTCAAATTCGAAATTCCTTCAAAATCAAGAAAAAATTTGGGCGGATTTGGGAAAAATGGCTGAATAGAAAGGTGGGGAATGGTATTTGGCAACAAATCTATGAAGCGAAACCACGAAAAACTCAACGAATCAACATATCGGTCGAAATCCCTTTGTGGCTATTTTTGTGAAATTTTCGAATTTATGGTGGATAGAAGAAAAATTGGTGGGTGGGGGTGTCGGATTCGTATCAATCTAGATCTGAATGCCAGATGAAGAGGAGGGTTACTCCTAGATTGGCCTGATCTTCACGAATCGACGAAGAACACGAAGAACGCTCAAGAACACGATGAACACGATGAACACGAGAGGGGGAATCGAGGGGGAATCATGGGAAAACGCAAGGAAACGCAAGGGAGATAAGTAGTAAGAACCGAAGAACCCCAAATCTCCCGTCAACTAAACCCCGAGGGCCGCCTACGGGACGATCGATCCAACTGAACTCGCCTTGATTGAAACCGCTTCACACCCGTAGCCGGTCCACTATGCCAATAGAACCTCAAGATAATCGAGAGGAAGACTAGAAAATTCTTGATTGAAACCCAAAGGGAGAGATCAAGTAATTGGATGAATCTTGATACGATCCTCGACGATGTCGAAGGAGTAGCCCCGATACGTTCCTAGGTACAAACCATGGGAGTAGTTCCTCAAAGAGGGATACAAGAGAGCTGAGCTCCAAATGTTCCAAATTCAACTCTAAAACCCTAGATCTAGCTCGGGGTCGTCCTTATATAGCCGGGGGTCGAAGCAGGTGAAAACATGGTCGAAAAGGCGTCATTTGCGTGCATTTCGGGTCCACGCCGGCCTGGCCGGCCATGGGGCCGGGGTGGAGGCAGAGGGGCTCTCCAGGCCCACGCCGGCCTGGGGCCAGGGTGGGGCGCAGGGCCGGCCTGGAGGGGTGGCCGGCCTGGGGCCGGGGTGGGGAGGAGGGAGGCCGGCCCTCTCTAGAGAGGGTCCGGCCTGAGGGGGGAGGAGGCCGACCCCCTCGGTTGGGTGCCCGGCCTGAGGGTGGTGGAGGCCGGCCTGGCCGGCTCCTGAGGCCGGGGGGGGGGGCTCCTTTCCCCCTATCTTCTCCGTCGGGACTCCGAATGCGATGCCGTTTCTTCCGCCCTTCTTCGTATCTTCTTGCGCATCATCTCGGGTACTTTTCGGGGCCTCTGTGGAGGGTTTGACCCTGAGCACGCAAAGTGTGGAACCATGAGGTAGCGCACCATCCTCCACGTGACCGAAAGTATAGAGCGAGAGGAGCGAGTTCACCTTATCATGAATGGCCTTTGCGCGTGATCTTGTCATCGGTGCACTTGGTGGAGTTGGATGGGCTACATCAAATAAGCAATTGGTTTCTTAACTTGCATTAACACTCCTCCAATACCTATGCCACTAGCATCACATTCAATCTCAAATTGTTTATTAAAATTAGGTAGCATCAATAATGGAGCCGAAATCAACTTATTTTTCAAAGTATCAAAAGCAATATCTTGAACAACCCCCACTTGAAATTTACACCTTTCTTAGTCAAATCATTTAAAGGGGCAGCAATAGTACTAAAATCTTTCACAAATCTTCTATAAAATCCAGCTAGTCCATTAAAACTTCTTACTTGACTCAAATTCATGGGAATTTGCCAATTTTTAATTGCTTCAATTTTAGATTCATCAACTTCTATCCCATGTTTAGAGACAACATAACCAAGAAATATGACCTTATCTTTGCAAAAAGTGCACTTCTCTAAATTTCCATACAATTTATTTTCTCTTAGCACATGCAAGACTTGTCTAATATGATCAATGTGTTCATGTTCATTGTGGGTATATATGAGAATATCATCAAACTAAACAACCACAAACTTGCCAATAAAATCTCTCAAAACATGGTTCATTAATCTCATGAAAGTACTAGGTGCATTAGTTAATCCAAAAGGCATTACTAAACACTCATATAAACCAAATTTTGTTTTAAAGGCTGTTTTCCACTCATCCCCTTCTTTCATTCTTATTTGATGGTAACCACTACGCAAATCAATTTTAGAGAAAACAACACTACCACTTAATTCATCTAACATGTCTTCCAAACGTGGTATAGGATGACGATAACGAATAGTGCTATTGTTAATTGCTCTACAATCTACACACATGCGCCAAGTACCATCTTTCTTAGGAACTAAAATAACAGGAACAACACAAGGAGATAAGCTTATTCGAATGTAATCTTTATCAAGAAGATCTTGTACTTGTTTCTGAATTTCCTTTGTCTCTTGGGGATTTGTCCTATAGGGAGCTCGGTTTGGTAATGAAGATCCAGGTATTAAATCAATTTGATGCTCAATCCCTCTCAAGGGTCGCAATCCCGAAGGCACTTCTTCTGGAAAAACATCATGAAATTCCTGCAAAACATTAGAAACACCAATAGAAACAGGAGTCATGTCATTAGAAACCAGAATTTCCCCCTTGTGCATGAGCACTATAGGTAGTAGGCTAGGATCATCCTCAAACTCTCTCAAATCTTCTTTGGTGGCTAACATTGTCAAGAGGCTCACTCCCTTACTTTTTCCACTCGGCCTAGGTTTGTTTTCCCCCATGGAAGTAGTGTTTTCACTCATATTTTCCCTCTCTCTCTCCTTCTCAACATTCCCTTCCACTTTTTGTCTTGATTCATTCACTATTTGTTAGGGTGGCATAGGCCTCAAGATGATATCCTTATTGTTCCAATTCAATTGATAAGTGTTTGCTCTCCCATTGTGTAGCACCTTTCTATCAAATTGCCATGGCCTTCCAAGTAATAGATGGCAAACCGACATGGGAATAACATCACACTCAATAGTATCCTTGTATGGTCCAATTTGGAACTCCACTCTCACAATTTGGCATACTCTTATTTCCTCCTTCTCATTGAGCCATTGAATATAATATGGATGTGGGTGTGGAATATATCTCAACCTTAGCTTTGCACATAACTTCTTGCTTGCTAAATTTCTGCAACTTCCTCCATCAATGATCACCTTGGAAGCCATGTTAGGACCAACAATTGCCTTGGTTTGAAATAAATTGCATATTTGGCTCTCATCATTGCTAGGAACAATACTCAATGCTTTGGTGCAAACAATAGTTGGATAATTTAAAGCATAGGCATCAATAGGATCATCATCATCATCATCATATGCATCCTCCTCATTGGGATCAACATCATCTCCAGTCTCATACTCATCATTAGCATTGAGGAACATAACTTTCTTGTTTGGGCAATCCCTCTTAAAGTGACCTTTTCCTCCATGAGTATGGCATGTCATATCTCTATTTCTTGTAGGAGGTGTAGCACCACTAGAACCCGAAGTAGATGTAGTAGCTTTCTTGGAATTTGTTGAATTTGGCTCGGGTTTGGAACTAGAAGTCCCACCGGTAGTAGTAGTTGGAGGTGTAGGTGATGAAAAATTGGATTTTTGTGAAGGAAAAGTTCTCCTTGCACTCACTTGTAGCTCTTCTTGCAATCTCTTTTCGGCCTCCCTTGATTGATGTAGTAATTCACTCATATTGGCATAAGGAACATGCCTCACAATGCTTCTAATTTTGAATTGCAATCCACTCAAGAATCTTTGCATTGTCTATTCAGGAGCCTCTCTAATCCGAGCCCTTTGAATGATTAACTCCATCTCTTTGTAATAGGCATCAACTGTCTTGGATCCTTGCTTCAATTGTTGTAATTTGTCATAGAGAGTTCGAATATAATTCTTGGGAACAAACCTCTCTCTTAGCAATTGTTTCATCTCTCTCCATGTGTTCACTTCCTCTTCTTCCTTTTCTTCTCTATCTTTTGTAATTCCATCCCACCACAAAAGAGCATAGCCATCAAATGAAGAAGATGCAAGTCTCACTTTCCTCTCCTCGGGGTACCCATGAAGTCTCCATAATTTCTCAATTTTTAGCACCCACATCAAGTACTCTTCCACATCTTCAGAATCACAAGCAAGACTAGGGATAGAGAATTTTGGTTTTCCCAAGCCATCATCCTCTCTATTATTTTCCAATGGTACTCTTATTGCCACTCCTCCACGACCTCCATTAAAATTTCCTCTTCCATCATCAATGGGAACAATATCTTGAGGTCTATGTTGTAGCTGTTCCACTAGATTTGCAATTGTAGTCACTTGTTGTGTCAATGTCCTCAAAGTGTCCTTAATCTCATTGACAGATTCTTGAGATGCACAAGCTTCTATCTTCAAATCAAGGGTAGTCATCTCTTCTCTTAAGAGGTCATCACTTTTTTCAACCACATCAGAAATTCTTTTGTACATATGATCTCTCAATGCCTCATACTCATTCCATTGGACAACATCCTCAGGTTTCTTCTTTGCATGCACATCAACATCACTAGAAGAACTCATTATTAACTTGTTAGTAACAAAAATAATCAATGGGTTTGTGGTGCCTCTCTCTACTCACTCAAAACCAAGCAAAGATGGCTTCACTTGATGTTCCAAGAGAGAAAAGGATCAACTTACCAACAAGGAGCAATGAATAATGTGATTTGGTGTGAGAAGAGAATATCCAAGCTATCAAGTATCACAATGCAAACAGGGTTTTTGGTGGGGCTTGGTTGGGAATCCTAACAACACCAAAATAACAACTCCAATGCACTGCTTAATGTGATAAAAATTACTAAGGAAACACACTCACACTTGGAGACAATTGTGGCTTAGCAAATATATGGTAGAGATTTTGCAAGCACTAGAAAGACACTAGCAAATACTCAATGAAACAGACACAAGATTGCTCACTTTGTCCACAAAATTTCCAATATGAAATAGCTTCCACTAGTGATAAGTAGCACGGCCTCTTTTGAATTTTTCTTTCTTTCTATTTTTTTATACTTTTTCCTTTTTCTCTATTTTTTTGATTTTTTCAATAGCCTTTGAATCAACTAGGAGCAATAAGTAGATGGAAAACAAAAATAGTGGACAGATTTGATCAAATGAGCAGCCTGTTAGAGCAATAAAACAACTAGTCTTTGGGTTTTGGGAACCTAAATGTGGATGTAGAATGGCTGTAGCTATGGCTGATCAAAGATTAGACAAGAAACCTAGAGATAACAAGGAGTAAACCAAAAGAAAAACTAAAGAAAACAGATGTGGAAACAGCTCACGGCAACAATTATAGCTCACGGCAGAGAAAACAGCTCACGGCAGACTGACGGCAGCGATTTTGATCGAAAAAAACAACTCACGGCAGGCAGCGAACGGTGGCGACAGAGAAATCAGCGTTTTCGTGCCGTACTGCAGCGAATTTGGCCGAAAAACTGCCCACAGCAGAGCGCGCAGTGTGGTGTTGCGGTGGTGTTGCGCGGCTGTGGTGCGGTGCACTGCGGGTGGGCGCGGGTGTGGCGTTGGTGTGTTGCGGGTGGGTGCGGGTGGGGCTTTGTATGGCGCGGGTCGAGTCCGAGTTGGACTAGGAGCGTGCGGCAGCGGCGGCAGAGATTTGCGCGCGTTTGGGCTCCACGGCAGCAATCCGATAGCAGCTAGGAAGGTGACCACGACAGGGAAACAACGGGTTTTGCTGCCACGGTAGGAAGTGGATAGCAATCCGATTATGACTAGAACCCCAAGCACAAATAGAACCCAACTTTTTTGCAACAAGGGCAACTCGACAAACTAGATCACCTTGAGAACAAGATAGGTCTAGACTTTCCCGAGAGATAAACCACACGGCTAGAATTATTTTTTGTGATGATTTTCAGTATATATAGAAACAAAAGATAGCTAGATGAACCCTAACCCTAAAAGATGAAATACTAAAAACAGAAAAACAGAAACACAAATCAACAAAAAGCAGCAACTATGTAGATGCAAATTGGTGTTGATCTAGGCTCTGGCAAATTCTAAACCTAGTATTTTTGGCTTTTTCTGGATAGGAATAAAAATAACTGAAAGTAAAGATAACTTTGCTCACCGAGTAAACCTGAAAATCTGATACCAAGATGATATGGGGTGGCCCAATCTTCCCAATGAGCTTCTCTCTCTTTTTGTATTTTTCTGATATGTGGATAACTAGTGCTACACTGAGACCTCTCACTCAGCTGACCCCTGTTGCCAGATGCAACAACAATCAAGCTCTTTGGATATTCTCAACTACACACTCTTGCACAAGTAATCAAAGATCACAAGTGGTCCTATATCCCCCTATTCCCAGATGGAATAACAAGATATCACGCAACTTTGCAATTGGTAAACTTCAATATGAATGCTTAGCAGCAATACAATCTACAGGCTAGGGTTGTTGGTTTTTGGTTTAAACTTGATCTACCTAAACCACACGCAGGTGGTGGACATATATAGGTGGAGGGTGCGGCCACAAGGGGCTCCTTGCTCAATTCCCCTCCTCCTACTAGGACTAGGACTTCTACTAGGACTAGGAGTCCAACTATGACTCAAAGAGAGATACAAACTGATCCACCATTAAGGGATTCGGCCAATTATGGTATACAAACCATACCTATTAGGAAATAGGATTTCTATGGCGCATTTGACTTAGTGAAGGCGCCTATCCCCTTGTCTTGAAGAATAACAATTGTTTTATTGACATAACAATTGTTATTTATTTGTTTTCTCCATCTTGGACACTTGTTTTCACCATGGCACCATTGTTTTCACCATCTTCTATCTTTGTTTTCACCACTTGTATAATCATCTTCTAGCTCCTCTTGATTGTTCTCCTCCATCATGCTCGTGTTATCAATAAACCTAATCATACATAAATGCATAGACTTAGGTAGTATAAAATTCTCATCATCAAAAATAGCATAATCAATGAGGATTGAATTCACATGTTGTTCTAGTAGCTTGGTCCTAGATCTTGTCATTGGTCCAAGTCTCACTTCATCTTGTTTAGGTGGCAATGTACTAGGGATGTCCTCATCATGTTGCATCGACGGCATTAATACCGCGTAACAAGGGGAAAAAATGAAGCATTATCCAAGGGGAAATTCTGCACTTTCGCAGGTATACTGCATATTTTAACTTGATTAATTTTCAATATGTGTGTTGCTCAAACAACTATAAATTTGTTTTATTCAGTACATCTACTTGGAAAAGCTGCAACCACGTAGTGGCCGAATATTTGATCCTTTGGTGTCTATATACCCATTGTTGAAAAACTGGACAGAAGAATAAATTATGAAAAGAGACGCTTATGATGCAGCAAATGGCCGTGGTCATGGCGATGTAACCAATTACTTGTAGTATGTATTAGTTTCATGTCGTTACCAATTATTGTTGAATATAAACAATTGTTCTGTTTTAAGAAAGGAGATGATTCTTATTCCGGAAAGATGTGCCAAGGTAACACACGATGTGCCCTCTTTTTTTGTTTATCTTATTCCTTTGTGCTCGGCGCGGTTAATTTACTACAATTTCTCTTGCAGACGGTTATCCAAAAGATAAACAAGGATGACTTGGTTTATAAACGTGGTAAAGCAAAAGTTTCCAAAATGGCAACATATCATGAAGAAAGTAATAGTAACAACCGTTATCCAGGCAACTATTTCACAGGTGCTGAAGAGGGTGTCAACTTGGTGGAAGATGGTGAACTGGCGAACAAGGTCGGAACCTACTCAGATGACAGTATACACTATCTTGGCATAGTCAAAAATGATGACATACTTGGTTCCAAGGTCAATGATGATATCTCTGATATTATGATGTTCACACCACCACCCACATGTAGCTCAAAGGTATATAAGGTTAATATTAATGGATCAGGAAAGCCTTCGTCTGATGATGCATACTACTCCTCACCTATACTTGAGTCAGTTTAAGGGTGACAAAACGGATCCTATCCCTATAGTGGACGACCTTGGAATAAAATTTCTTTCATACCTGATAGCTACAGATTATCTTCCATCGATAACACCGAAAGAGAGAGGTGCGAAGGATGAACATGTAGCAGACATTTGAAGCGACAAAGCATGTTTTTATGACGAGGAGGGAAAGGTAGACGCGGGGCAGAGAAACCGCAAGAAATCGAGATTTCTTTGATCCCCCTTTCTGTTTACAAATGACCCTAAACGTCAAAAGTGTGAGGCAACAAATAGGCAGGGTAAGTTCGAATAACAGAATACCTACATGTATTGGATGACACTATTTAGTATCTTATCTCTATGAGACGGATATTTTTTGCAGATGCATTACCAGAAGAACACACAAAAGCGGTCATGGCATATGTGAAACGTGCTTCAAAGTGTCAGAAACGAAAAGATGACGATGTGTACAAGGATAAAACGATAGGGTTGTGAAGGTGCAATGGATTTATGCCATAATATCCTATGGGTGGCTGGGAAACAATGTAAGTTCAAGACTACCTTCATACTGTTTTCCCCTACTACACTCAACAATCTTTTGAATCTTAAAATTCTCATACAAATATCTATAGGTCATCGACTCCTACATTAGTCACGTGTCAACACTCCTTATTGATCGGTACATATGCTACACACATAGTACAACTTGGTTACGTACGAGGGCGGATAAGCGCAAAAAAGCACGCGGCAAAGCTAAGTACGCAATAGGTTTAAAGGGGTCTCTTCAGAGAGTATCCACGGAATATTTTGCTCGTGCTAAGGTAACGACCGTGTTCCTTATGTCGAATAGAACGTAAGAAAATATATACATGACATAAACCTTTTATTTACGTGACGGTAAAAAAAATGAAAAAATACACATTTTATGTTGTTTTTATGACTTTTATGTTGGTATGACTCATATTTTTTTCATATTTGTGCCGAGTATTCTTTTATGGATCAAACATGAACATAAATAATTACATACGTAATATAATTTTTTTACTTGGGAACATAAAATAAATTGGTGCCAACACGAATATAGCACGAGATATATATATATATATATAGCACGAGATATCAAGGAGGACAACAAATCCGAAGATGAAAAATTCCCGGATGTGTCCAGATGGCCCATTGTATCCTATGACAACGTAATAAGAAAGCAAACAGATTCGTGAGTATAAGTTGCACTTATTTGTGTCCTCTCTGTGCACAATCGCTTGTTAGGCTTGAAAATGTAGTTATTTCTGTATCAGTGTCTCGTGCCGACTGTTTGTTATGTGGTGCATGGAGAAATGGGATGGAGATAGAATGATAGAGAAAGTTTCGCATGTATTTTTTGTTTTGTTATATGACTCTTTGGGACAACACGATGCATAGACTTGTATGAATAATACGTTCATATATCCTCTACTACTTATTTCAGGACAAAATTAATGATTGAAGGGAATGTTTCGTCGCTGACATCATTTTGTCTTCATCAAATGTCTTGGAGGAAGTAAAGAGCACAATTATGGATAAGATTACGAAGACGGATAAATGATTACTGGAACAATTCTTCTCTTTTATTATGATTGGGCAATTTTTTGTATCGCCCTCAATATAGTTTATCGCACTGGTCCAGACATTTACTTATTTAGGTAGTATTCTGAATTGATTTTTATGCCGTTCCTTTGTTTAAGTGGATTTTTCTGTATAGCGGGCACATTAATTTAAGATAAACGAAAACTAATACACACTTTTGTATTTTCTAAGCATTTTTTTCATAGAACTTGAAATTAAGAAACATTTTAAATTCGAAATCGAAAATAGAAGTACACACTCCACGTTCATTTTGGTCTATCCTTGTGACAATTAATTTGAGACGGAGTGAGTACACTCCTAATACTACAGTTCAAATCCTAATGCTACTAGGGAGGAGATTGGAGGTGCTCCGGCCTTGAGAAAATAGAGAGCCTGCGGCCTTGAGGAACTTGAGTCCCATGTTAGTTCTTTAACAGACTTGCTGGATCTTCTATCGCCATGACCGGAGCAAGAGAAGGACTTGCTGGTTCCTCTTCCTTGTCTCATTACTTGCTATGAAACACGTAGTGGGCGCAGGCATATTAGAAAAATTGGCCATGCATAGGCAGTGCCACTGGTGGAGTTATGACACCACAGTTTGAGCCGCTCGGTCCAGCCTGCTCTGAGCCGTACTCGTCGTCAACGTAGGTGAAGCTATCCTTGTTGCTGCTGCTCCAGTCTAACCAAGTGGGCACAGTAGCAGGCATTGGCGCTGGCGCTGGTGCCGATGCGGCCTGCCCAGTCGAAGGTGCCGCTGGGCAGGGCCGGCCGCTGGATGGACGGAATCCGCCGTGACCCCAGCGGCGTACGCCTCCTCCTCGGAGTCGTACTCGTCCGTGTACGCCGTCTGCAAGGTCCGCCGCACTTGCTCCGACAATCTAGGGCGTGGCGGTTGCGGAATCATTCTGGTCCATGCCGGGCTCGTCACCATGTGCCGAGAGAAGCTGCCGTGGTGCCACGTGCTCGAGCTATTCTGCGCGCGGTTGATCTGATCGATGAGGTCACGCCGGGGATCCATTCCGGCGGTTGGATCTAGTGTTTCGGGTGGCGGCCGTGGCTGGAAGAGGAAGGTCGGCCGAGGCTATGGTGTGGGTTTTCCTGTTTTCAGTAATGGAGGTTGTTCAAAGTGTTGCATCTGTGTATAGGGCGACTATTTGGGGTTCCTTAAATAGGCCGGGTGTGGCTGGCGCGTGCGTGGCTGCAAGGAGACGTGGTGCCGTTGCGTAGGAGCTGCACGAGTACATGTCAAGCGGTGCACGTTGCGCCGGGTGTTCGTGTGCATGTAGTACACGTCGTCGTAGACTGGACGCGTGCATGCATCGGTGGCCTAGACTGGACGCGTGCATGCATCGTCTGGTGCACTGCATCGGTGGCTTAGGCCTGCAGCGATTCAGTCTAGGCGTCATCAGCACTGCATCAGTGGCTTAGGCGCGTGCATGCGTTGGGGCGGGCGTCGTGCACCGATTCAGTCTGAGATGCATGCATATGCTGCGCCCGCGTGCACGCGTCGGGCAGGGTGCGACTGCCAGCTGACCAGGCTCGGGCAATGAACAGGCCAGCCCAACGGCGCGCAAAGATATTGGCACCAAGACAGTTCATACGGCACAAATAGCGCCCAAGCTAAGCCATCAACGTTTATGCTCGACTCAACACGACCTAATAATTATATGCTACCTGTAATTAACGGAACCGCGAGGTACGGTACGTGGCCGCATGAACCCCCGAAGGCAGTTGCATCGCCTAGAAGCCGCCGCCAACGCGACGCCGCGCTCACTACCTCCTCGCGACACCGCCGCCTTGGAAGATCCTTGATGCTGGCAATGGCGACAGAAATTTCTTGCAAAAATTCATGTGTGTTGGGAACCCCAAGAGGAGGGTGTGATGAGTGCAGCGGTAAGAATTTCACTCAGTTAAGAACTCAAGGTTATCAATCCAGTAGGAGAAAGAGGATCTTCGGAAGGTTGGTGCCACTGACGGTGGTGATAGCTCACCGGTGTCAGCAACAACGCGGAAGCTGCACATAACACAACCAATATACTTTGTCCCAACGGTACTGTGAGATTGTCAATCTCACTGGCCATGCTGAAAACGAAGATTAGACGTATAGTGTGGAAAATAGTGTATGCTTGTAGTAAGTAATGAAAGCAGGAAATTGTAGTGGTTTGTTTAACAGTGTAGGAAAATGGACCGGGGTTCATAGGTTCACTAGTGGTGTCTCTCCATAAAAGATAGCATGCCGGGTGAAAAAATTACAGCTAGGCAATTGACAAATAAAGTGTCACGACGCCGGACCCCAAGGTATACATACTGTTATGCGCTCCTAGTCATGGACCCACAAGGGCTTTAGGGTTACCAGCCCCGGCCGCAATAAACAACGGCAGGCAGACCGGATTCATCGGCAAGCATGCCGGATCACCACGGTACTACTACTCCTTGTGTCCATGCTAGTCATAACCAATTATGCATATCAAAACGTCCACGAATCGTATGAAACTGAAGGAACGGTACCAAAGCTATACAGAGATGCTATGTGTCCAGAAAGTGCAACAACAATCGAGGGTTACTGGGGTTACCAAGCCCCATGCCGAATCACATCGGCAGGCGCGCTCGGAAATGGAACATCGGCTCCACAACCCCTCGACTGCGATAACTATGCAGGCATAGCCAAAACTGTATAACAATGAGCTCGAAACCAACAACCGATCAAAGCAGCACTCTAGACATGGAAGTTGTATTAAACAGGTGTTACTAGAGTAGCTGTACAAACAGAGGTCACATGACCCAACATTACATCAGACAACAGAAGGCAAGTTATGTTGCTAATCAACAAGAACCAAAGAGGCCGCAACATAAGGCGATGTCCCAGCCCATAGATTCCAGACTGCTACCTGGGAAACCAAAACTACTCGTCGATGTCCACGTTGAATCACCACCGATGTGAGATCTTCACCTGAACCAAATTTAAGCAAACCTGAGTACGGAAGGTACTCAACAAGACTTAGCTAACCTATTATATATCTGCTATTTTCATAAAGGTTTTATGAAGGCTATTTTGCGTAAAGCAAGATTTGTGTCTCCAAATCGAGGAAGACTAGCACGTCTCAAAGAGTGTTTTCAAATCAGATGAGAAAGCTACTCAACTACTGAGATCATCGTCTTTTAATCCACCAAATCATTTCAGCACCTCGTGCTCCAAAGATCACCACCTCAAGTTGTTCTGGTATCTCATGCTACAAGGTAACCCCTCTCGGCATCTCCGCGGAGGCATCCTCCATTCGTTATCAACAAGTTTTAGTCATTCCATTCAAGTTATCTATGATCACAAAATCCGTCACCAAGTCGTCTTTAACCGAAGACACGGCTTTTCGAAAAGATTTTACCCTGCAGGGGTGTACAACTTTACCCATGCGTACCAACCGACTCTTAGTGCCACCGGGTTGGCACTAGTCCAGGAAGTGCCGGCAGAGGGTGGTCGATTCCCGGACTTTACCTTGTCGAACCATATCCATGAGTCAACCCAAACAGGGCCACCCCATCAACAGGGAGGTGGCCACCTCCTGACGGCACCCGTTCTGTGAGTCGGGATCAAGATCCGTGTACATCCATCACTTGTCCCGGTCACGACGTAATTTTCTCCAAAACATTTTCCGACTCACACGCAGATGGAAATCTCAAACTACGTGGCTCATGGATAAGGTTAAACAAGTTAGTTAGCCGGGCGGGGTTCATCGGCCCACGTGTGGCTGTACGCTCAGTATTGGGTCGAAGGCGAGAACTCGTTCCTAGGCGCATGAACAGGACAAAACGCCACAACCCATTGTAGCCTCACATCCATGCCGTGATTAGTCAGATTATCAAAGATAATTCAAATCACAACAACCTAACATAGTAGATTCACGCATTGACTAGATTCATCAACCGGATGGATCAGACCACAACTAGGCATGGCTAAGAAAGACTCACAGGGTTTAACAGAGCACGCACAAACAAACCTATAGCTGCTAGGAGCAGTGGACCAGGATAAGAACCGGATGCAAAGTACGAGAACTGATGAGGACATCCCTAGCTCTTCACCTATTGTTGAACATGAAGATCCACCAATTAAAGCTAATGAAGTAAGGATTGGTCCAATGACAAGATCAAGGACCAAGCTATTACAACAACAGGTGAATTCACTCCTACTTGAGTTTAATGTTTCTAATAATGAGAACTTTATACTACCTAAGTCATTGCATCTATGTGTTCTTAGGTTTATTGATAACACAAACATTGATGGAGATCATGGAGAGAAGATTCACATGGATGAAGATGAGCTAGAAGAGGAGAGGATGATCAAGTGCTAAGGATGGTGAAAACAAGCATTACAATTAATATTTCATAAGGGGATGAGTGCCTCCACAAGATGAAATGCACTCATACATGAAACAAGCAAGAGGAGGGCGCCCACATAGCATATCAATGCGCCATAATAGTTAGTTTTGGTTTCCATAACCAATTTGGCCGAATTCCTTGTGTATGGAATCGGTTTGTATCCATATACATGAGTCCTAGTCCTAGTAGGAGTCCTAGTCCTAGTAGGGGAGGGATTGCTTGCGCAAGAGAGCCTTGTGGCCGCACCCCTCCACCTATATATGTGTCCAACCTGCGTGTGGTTAAGGTAGACTACGATTGAATCAAACAAACCCCATAACCTCTAGTTGAAACTGCTTGTTAGCCTTTCATACTGGAAGTTCATCTGCAAACTTTACGTGTTACCTGCTGTTCCACTGGGAATAAGACGGTACAGGACCACTTGTAGTCGGTGGATTACTTGTGCAAGAGTGTGGAGTTAAGAATATCCATTGGGTTGCTATCTGTTGCATTGGCTTCAGGGATCAGCCGGAGAGTTCTTAGTGGCGCACTAGTTATCAATACAGAAGTTATCTGTGAGTTCACTGAGAAGATTGGGCCACCCCTTATCATCTTGGTATCAGATTTACAGGTTGCCTCGGTGAGCTATCAAATTTCCCTTTAGTTTGAGTGTTTTTATTTCCTATCCAGAAAATTGCCCCACAAAAATAGTGTTAGTTCTTGCCATAGCCTAGATATCATCTTAGTTTTCAATTACTAGTGCTGTCTTTGTGTTAGATTTGTGTTGCTTTTTATCGTTTTTAGTTTCATATTTTTCGGCTAGGTTTAGGGTTTTGTTCATCTAGCCGAGTTCATATCAAAAAACTACCAAAAAGATCCGCAGCTATCAAACCATATCCACCCCCAATCCGAGTTGTTCTAGTAATCCTACCACGGCAGCAATTCTCACCGATTCCCTGCCGTGTTGATCCTCCTAGCTACTCTCGGATTCGTTCCAAATCGCGCTTACCAAACCACCACTTCCACCCGCAGCGCGCTTACCATCCTTGCCATACTCGGATTCCCACCACCACCCGCAAACCTACCTACCGCTGCCGCCACCTAGTCGCTATCGGATTCCATCCGTAACACGCTTACAAAAACCCCCGTTTCCCCGCAGCACACCACACCACCAGCTCGCGCGTGCGCTGCCGCGGCACAGATCTGCGCCGTTTGCTGCCGTGCCCACGTATCGCTTACCCGCACCGAAAACCACCGTAACGCCCTTACCGAACCGTGTAACGCGGGTGCGCGCGCTGCCCCGGTACGGAAACTGCTCGATTCGCTGCCGTACACTCTGCCGCGGTACAAAAACCGAACAAATTACTGCCGTGGGATTCTGTGAGTTGCTGTTTCTCTGCCGCGGTACGAAAAACTCCCGTTTTGCTGCCGTAAAGTCCTGCCGTGGTAGAAAATCGTGCTGTTTTGCTGCCGTGAGCCTCAAGTGCTGCCGTGAGCTGTTTTCAGTCATTTTTCCACTAGATTTCTTTTGTTTTCTCTTTTATTTTCCTGTTTTCATCCCTAGGACCAATATATCCGTACCCTTGTGAACCTTAGCCACAGCCTTTCTACAGCATTCTAATAGGAACTTGCCCACAAGTATAGCTATTTTGTGCTCTGACAGGCTGCTCATATTTCATCACCACCATTGTGTTCACTTGTGTTTGGTTTATTATTGCTCCTAGCTTAGTGTAAGGCCATTGAAAAATTCAAAAAAAAATAGAAAAAGCAAAAAGTATAAAAAAAAAAAAGAGAGAAAAGAGAAAAGAGAAAGTGCAAAAAGGCCATATCATTGCTATTGTTTACTAGTTGAGCTTGCCATTGTGACACTTGGTTTTTCATTGAGCAATCTTGTGCCTGTCAATTAAGAGCCTAGCTAGTGACTTTCTAGTGCATTGCAAATTTCCATCCACATATTGCTTTGCCACATTTGTCTCCATTGTGTGAGTTTCCTTGGGTATTTTATATCTTCACTAAGACAGCAAATAGGATTGTTACTTTGGTGATTGTTAGGTATCCATACCAAGCCCCACCAAATAACCTTGTTTGCCATTGTGATAGTTAAAAACCTGGGTATTATTTTCTTCACACCAAAGCACTTTAATTGCCTCTACTTGTGGTAAGTATCTCTATTCACTTTGGAGTGGTAAGATATCCTATTGTTTTGCTAGATTCTTGAGTGAGTTGTGAGAGGCACCACAACCTATACTTGTTTTTATTTTCACTAACCTTCTAATGGATCCTTCTAGTGATGAACTTGTGCAGCAAAAGAAGGACCAAACCGAGGTGGTGAAGTGGAGGGAGTATGAGGCATTAAGGGATGTGTGTAGCAAGAACTTGGATGATGCTGTTGGCCCTCTTTATGAGCAAGTTGATGATGTCAAGAAGGATGTGGCAACTACCAAGAAGTTGGCCGAAACCAATAGTGCACAATTGAGAACAATGCAAGATGCTATTGATGCTATCAACAATAAAATGACTGATCTTACAACTTTGCTTGAAGCTCGGTTACCACCCCTTGATGATGACAATGCAAGTATCCATAGTGATGCCAATAATGGGGATGATGTTATTCTTGGCCGTGGAGCAAGAGAAGGAAGAGGCCGAGATCAAATAGGCCGAGCTAGACGTGTGCCTTTACCCAATGCTAATGAAAATAGAGAGGATATCTTGGGTAAGCCAAAATTCTCAATTCCAGCTTTCAGTTTTGATGCTATGGATGTGGAAGAATATTTGCTATGGGAATTGAAGATAGAGAAACTTTGGAGATTGCATGATTACAATGAGGATAGAAAGATTAAGTTGGCATCTTCTGAGTTTGATGGTTATGCTCTTAGATGGTGGGATAATCTTGTGAGAAAGAGACACAATGATGGAGAATTGCCCATTGTTACTTGGAATACCATGAAGAGGCTTATGAGAGAAAGATTTGTTCCTCCAAATTACATAAGGCAACAATTTGACAAATTGCAACAATTGAAGCAAGGTACCAAGACAGTTGATGCTTATTATCAAGAGATGGAGATGATTATGCAAAGAGGTCGTGTGGAAGAACAAATTGAGCAAACAATGCAAAGGTTCCTTTCAGGGTTACACTATAAAATCAAGGGCATTGTGAGGCATTATCAATATACCAATATGAATGATTTACTCCATCATGCTAGAGAGGCCGAATCACATATCTTGGATGAAGCACAAAATTTGGCTAGAGCAAAGAGTAGATTTCCTTTGAGATCATCTATTACTCCTAGTACTTCAACACCACCACCTCCATCATCAAATTCTAGAGGTGCTACATCAAATTTTCGAGGTGCTACTTCATCCAAATCCGAGGCTAGTGTGGCTAATACAAGGAAAACACCACAACCAACACCAAGTGCTTCGGGTTCTAGTGCTCCTACTACAAGGAATAGAGATATTACATGCCACACATGTGGAGGAAAAGGGCACTTCAAGAGGGATTGTCCAAATTCCAAAGTGATGATTATCAATGAGGACAATGAGTATGAGACAGGTGATGATGTTGATCCCAATGATCTTGATGATGATGATGGATATTTGAGTGATTCTCCTTTGGATGCTTATGCTACTACTATGCCTTCTATTATTTGCACCCAAAATTCATTGAGTGTGGTGCCTAGTCCTGAAACTCAAAGGTGCAATTTATTCCAAACAAAGGCTGTTATTGGTCCCAACATGGCTTGCAAAGTCATTATTGATGGAGGGAGTTGTAGGAACTTGGCAAGCAAGGATTTATGTGCCAAGTTGAACCTAAAATATTTACCACATCCAAGCCCTTATCATATACAATGGTTGAGTAGCACTGGACAAATGAAGGTATCTCATATGGTGAGAGTGGAGTTTCAAATTGGACCTTACAAGGATACTATTGAGTTTGATGTTGTGCCCATGACAGTTTGCCACCTATTATTGGGAAGACCTTGGCAATTTGATAGAAGTGTGAAGCATGAAGGGAGAGCTAATACTTATGAGTTGAATCATCATGGGAGGACTATTATCTTGAGGCCTATGACTCCACAACAAATTATAAATGAGTCCCAATCCAAAATTGCTATGAAAGAGGAAAAAGAGAGAGAGAGGGATGAGGGAACACCAAAAATACAAGCCATGGGGAGTGATAGCAAAACCAATTTGAGTGGTAAAAAGAGAGAGAACCTATTATGCATGTTAGCCACTAAAGAGGATTTGAGGGAATTTAAGGATGATCCTTCACTAGTCCCTATTGTGCTTATTCACAAGGGAGAGATTTTGGTTTCTAATGACATGACCCCTATTCCTCTTGGTGTTTCTAATGTTTTGCAGGACTTTGAGGATGTTTTTCCACAAGATGTGCCCTCGGGATTGCCACCATTGAGAGGAATTGAACATCAAATTGATTTGATCCCGGGAGCATCTCTCCCAAACCGAGCCCCTTATAGAACCAATCCACAAGAAACAAAGGAGATCCAAAAGCAAGTACAAGAACTATTGGACAAAGGTTATATTCGGGTTAGTTTATCTCCTTGTGCCGTTCCCGTTATTTTGGTTCCTAAGAAAGATGGTACTTGGCGCATGTGTGTAGATTGTAGAGCAATTAATAACATCACTATTCGTTATCGTCATCCTATACCACGTTTAGATGACATGTTAGATGAATTAAGTGGTGCTACTCTTTTCTCTAAAATTGATTTGCGTAGTGGATACCATCAAATAAGAATGAAAGAGGGAGATGAATGGAAAACTGCTTTTAAGACAAAATTTGGTTTATATGAGTGGTTAGTAATGCCCTTTGGTTTAACTAATGCACCTAGTACTTTTATGAGATTAATGAACCATATTTTGAGAGACTTTATTGGTAGATTTGTGGTAGTTTATTTTGATGATATTCTCATATATAGCCACAATGAACATGACCACATGGATCACATTAGACAAGTTTTGCAAGTGCTAAGAACTAATAAATTGTATGGAAACCTTGAGAAGTGCACTTTTTGCAAAGATAAAGTAATATTTCTTGGTTATGTTGTTTCTAAGCATGGAATTGAAGTTGATCAATCTAAAATTGAAGCTATTCGAAATTGGCCAATTCCAACTAATGTGAGTCAAGTTAGAAGTTTTAATGGGCTTGCTAGTTTCTATAGAAGATTTGTGCCTAATTTTAGTACAATTGCTGCCCCTTTGAATGATCTAACTAAGAAAGGTGTTAATTTTGAATGGGGTGTTTCACAAGATATTGCTTTTGATACTTTGAAAGAGAAGTTGATTTCGGCCCCATTGCTTATGCTTCCAAATTTTGATAAACAATTTGAGATTGAATGTGATGCTAGTGGCATAGGTATTGGAGGTGTGCTCATGCAAGAAAAGAAACCTATTGCCTATTTTTCTGAAAAATTGAATGGTGCACAATTGAATTATTCTGTTTATGATAAGGAATTATATGCACTTGTGAGAGTTTTAGAAGTATGGAAACATTATTTGTGGCCTAAAGAATTTATTATCCATAGTGATCATGAAGCATTGAAATTTTTAAAGTGCCAAAATAATTTGAATAAGAGACATGCTAAGTGGGTTGAGTTCATTGAATCTTTTCCATACATTATAAAACATAAAAAGGGATTGGATAATGTAGTTGCTGATGCTTTGTCAAGGAAAAATATGTTACTCTCAAATTTAGAAATCAAGGTTTCGGGTTTGGAGGGTATTAGAGATTTATATGATGAAGATAATGAATTTTCCATGCCATTTAATAAATGTGTTAACACTAAAGCATGGGAAAAATTTCATATACATGATGGGTACTTGTTTAGAGCTAACAAATTGTGTATTCCCGAGTGTTCTTTGCGTTTATTTTTGATCCAGGAATCTCATAGTGGAGGATTGATGGGACACTTTGGAAGAGAGAAAACATTGTTGATGTTGGCAGAAAATTTCTATTGGGCACACATGAGAAGAGATGTGTATAGATTGGTGCAAAGATGTATTACTTGCAACAAATCCAAATCAAAATTGAAGCCCCATGGATTATATACACCATTGCCATCACCAAGTACACCATGGGAAGATATTAGCATGGATTTCGTGTTGGGATTGCCAAGAACAAAAAGAGGACATGATTCTATCTTTGTGGTTGTGGATAGATTTTCAAAGATGGCTCATTTTATTCCATGCCACAAGAGTGATGATGCTTCTCACATTGCCAATTTGTTTTTTAGAGAGATTGTGAGATTGCATGGAGTTCCAAGGACTATAGTTTCAGATAGAGATGTCAAGTTCATGAGTTACTTTTGGAAGACACTTTGGGGTAAGCTTGGCACTAAGCTATTATTTTCCACTACTTGCCACCCCCAAACTGATGGACAAACCGAGGTGGTTAATAGAACATTGTCCACATTGCTAAGAGGTATGATCAAGAAGAATTTGAAGGAGTGGGAGGAGTGTTTGCCCCATGTGGAATTTGCATACAATAGAGCTGTGCATTCAACTACTCAATTATGTCCTTTTGAGGTGGTGTATAGTTTCAAGCCAATTACTCCTCTTGATTTATTACCACTTCCTTTACATGAGAGAGTTAATATGGAGGCATCAAAGAGGGCTGATTTTGTGAAGAAGATTCATGAGAAAACAAAAGAAGCAATTGAGAAGAAAGGAAAACATGTGGCTGAAAGAGTAAACAAGAAGAGGAAGGAACTTATATTTCGGCCAGGAGATATGGTTTGGGTACACTTCAGAAAAGATAGATTTCCAACATTAAGAAAGTCCAAGTTGATGCCTAGAGGAGCTGGTCCTTACAAAGTTATATCAAGGATCAATGATAATGCATACAAGATTGACCTCCCAATTGATGAGTTTGGTGTTAGTAATTCTTTTAATGTGGCTGATTTGACACCTTACCATGGAGATGATTTAGCATCGAGGTCGATGCCTTTTCAAGAGGGGGAGGATGATGAGGACATCCCTAGCTCTTCACCTATTGTTGAACATGAAGATCCACCAATTAAAGCTAATGAAGTAAGGATTGGTCCAATGACAAGATCAAGGACCAAGCTATTACAACAACAGGTGAATTCACTCCTACTTGAGTTTAATGTTTCTAATAATGAGAACTTTATACTACCTAAGTCATTGCATCTATGTGTTCTTAGGTTTATTGATAACACAAACATTGATGGAGATCATGGAGAGAAGATTCACATGGATGAAGATGAGCTAGAAGAGGAGAGGATGATCAAGTGCTAAGGATGGTGAAAACAAGCATTACAATTAATATTTCATAAGGGGATGAGTGCCTCCACAAGATGAAATGCACTCATACATGAAACAAGCAAGAGGAGGGCGCCCACATAGCATATCAATGCGCCATAATAGTTAGTTTTGGTTTCCATAACCAATTTGGCCGAATTCCTTGTGTATGGAATCGGTTTGTATCCATATACATGAGTCCTAGTCCTAGTAGGAGTCCTAGTCCTAGTAGGGGAGGGATTGCTTTCGCAAGAGAGCCTTGTGGCCGCACCCCTCCACCTATATATGTGTCCAACCTGCGTGTGGTTAAGGTAGACTACGATTGAATCAAACAAACCCCATAACCTCTAGTTGAAACTGCTTGTTAGCCTTTCATACTGGAAGTTCATCTGCAAACTTTACGTGTTACCTGCTGTTCCACTGGGAATAAGACGGTACAGGACCACTTGTAGTCGGTGGATTACTTGTGCAAGAGTGTGGAGTTAAGAATATCCATTGGGTTGCTATCTGTTGCATTGGCTTCAGGGATCAGCCGGAGAGTTCTTAGTGGCGCACTAGTTATCAATACAGAAGTTATCTGTGAGTTCACTGAGAAGATTGGGCCACCCCTTATCAAGAACCAAAAGTCGTTGGAAAACATACATATGTGCAGATAAGAGGTTATGGTTTCCTTGCTTCAAGAAAACCAGATAAATACTTGTCGGTTAAGATCAAGTATTCACCATTGGCATTGCTGGCCTTCTCTTCGGAGTCGCATTCTACCGATAAGAAGCAAATACCGAAAAGGAAGCAATCAACACATGGCATCAATGCAATGCGCAATATGTATGCATGAGTAAGTTAATGCACTGAGAGAAAGCCCTAAACATGTTCGTTGGGTTTCTAGGGTTCGCATGACAATTATGCAATTTGACAGAAACTAGCCCGAAATAGACCCCGAAGGGGCATTTCGGGCAATTCTGAAAGTGAGTACAATTTTAATTTCTCAAATGGGTTTCAAAACATCATAACTAGGTTGCACTAATCATCGTGAGCATTTTGGTATATAAATTGTAATTTTCTAATTTTATTGATTAAAAACTTATGTTTCCATTTTTAAATGAATTAAACAATATTTAAATAATGACCAAAATTAAAGTTTATCAAACATGTATAAAAATGACATATTCAGTTCGATTACATTTTTCTGAACATTTCCATGTTTTTATTATATTTTTCTGACTTACAGAATTAAAGTTATTAATTATACAAAATTACATTTAATTCTGAAAAGCCAAAAATCAAATTGACATGTTGGGCCCTCTGTCAGTTTGTTATTCTTTTATTAAAACATTTCAGAAAACATAAACAGCTCACGGCTGGGGCCCGTGTGACATCACCGTGACGTCAGGATGACGTCAGCGTTGGCCGGGAGTGCCCTTCCGTGCTCGCGGGCGGAGGCACAGCCCGCCCCAGCCCGTTCTACGCATACTAGAGTGTAGAGTAGGACGAGGCCAACCCAAAGGTGGCGGCACCGCCCCCTAATTGACGCCGGAGTGGCGGCGACATGCGGCCGCGGCAGCAATGGCCACGGTGACCGGCGGCGGAAGAGAACAAGGGCGCGGGGAGGAGAAGGGAGGGGTCCACGGGGACCGTGGGCTCACCAGGAACTCGAAGACGGGGTCGGGGAGGCCGGAGAAGCAGTGGTGGCACTGGAATCGGAACAGGAGTCTTGCGCCGGAGGTGAGGAAGACTGCCCCGATTCGGCTCCTTCCGGCCATCCCTGCAAACGATGCTCGGCGGGAAGGTACATGAGATCGAGGCGGAGCTCTGGGCGGTCTTAACTCGACGGGACGGGAGGAGGACGGAAACGGCGGTGCACGACTATGGCCGGAAAGCTAGGGTTTTGGGCTTGTGTGCTGCAGAGAGAGAGAGAGAGAGAGAGATAGGGCAACTCGCAAGGGAGGAGGGGAGGATACGACCAGGAGTTCGCCTCGCCCTCCTATCCGCGCGGGGAAGCAGACACACAGGAGGTGGCCGCGCGACGACGGCGCGTTGACACGCATCTGCCTGCTGCATTCTGCTCAGAGGTAGAAGAAAGCCAAAAAGAAAAGGGAAATTACAATAACCTCCTGGAAAACGATGAAACTGCATTGAGGTCCTTTTCTCTTTGAAAATAGGACAGAAAACAAAGTTTTGAGGCCCTTTCTGCAAGAATAAAATTTGGCAAAAATACTTTTTGGAAAGCTTATGAAATTTCCAACCTTGCCATTTTGTTTTCCAAACTTTGAAAATGTTTTTAATTCAAATTTTGGGTGACCACTTTAAGTGGTTTTGGGTCATTTCATTTGTTATATCAAATGCAAAAAAAATTAAACATTGTTTTGAAGCATGTATGGGATGCCAACAACACACCACCACCCTATTGTAGCAAAACAGGGATGTTACAAATCTACCCCCCCTTACAAGAATCTCGTCCCGAGATTCCCGAAGGAGAAAGAAAGAATGAACACCGGTTTTGAATGATCTTCTCGAACTTTATGGTTCTCTTCTCGAAGAGGTTGATCCGTAGCATCTTGAATTGTTGCTCGGCTACACATTAGGTGGGAGGGAAAACTCTTAGGGTTTTATCTTCACGAAAATCGAGTATCTCATGGGTAACTCATGACAGGAATGTTCATAAAGAACTTTTCGAGTTAACGTGTATGAAACACCTCAAGGTAACGGAGGGAATAGGGGAAGGTTTCAAGTTTCTGGACTAATGTTCTTGAAGGATTTAGAATATGAGCTTTGCACAAGACTTTAAATCCTTTTGGAAAAGAAAGGTTGAACAACTTGTGACAGCGAGGTTTCTTTAAATAGAATACCAAGATGGAGAGGGTGGTCTTGGATACCACAAAGTAATTCATGGACAGACGAGAACATGAGAACACAATGGAATCATGCGTTCAAGATGAAGGTTTGATACGGGATCATGTTCACTCTTCAGAGTGGACACAAAACATGAAGGAACTTTCAACCATTCCATAACAGTTTCCTTGAAATCCTATTTTGGTTTGGACGTAGCAATACATCTGCCACATAGTTAAGATCCTACGGCTTAAGTGAATGACAAATTCACACAATGTGTGAGATGATTAGAACTTCAGGTATAAACAACTTGAAAACGGGAACTGATCAACGGCGGTTGCAAAACACCACTTGATGATTCTCATGATGAACTTGTTTCTAATAGAACAAAGGTTTGGAGGATTGGTAGAGAGACATTGGACATAGTAAGTTTCAAGGTCTTCTTGACGTTTCCGATACAAATATCCAGCTTACATAAGCCTTCAATAGGTCATCAAGTGGAAGTTAAACTTCAGATTGGAAGAACGGAGAGGGAAACTCCTAGAATAAACCACGCAAGAAACCTCACAGAGAGTGGTTGTTCTTACTGATTCAAAGAGATATTGAAGGGAATATGCCCGAGAGGCAATAATAAAGTGGTTATTATCTTATTTCTTGTTTATGATAAATGTTTATTTCTCATGCTAGAATTGTATTAACCGGAAAAGTTGATACATGTGTGTTTAATAAACAAACAATGGTTCCTAGTAAAGCCTCTCTTTTAACTAGCTCGTTGATTAATAGATGGTCAAGGTTTCCTGATCATGAACATTGGATGTTGTTAATAACGAGGTCATGTCATTAGAAGAATGATGTGATGAACACATACCCAATATCAAGATAACAATACGATCAAGTCATTTAGTTTATATTGTTATATCTTACATACAAAGTAACTTAGACCATGAGATCATGTCAATCACTGATACCGGAAGGGTGCTTTGATGTCATCAAACGTCACACCGTAACAGGGTGACTGTAAAGGTGCCGTTAGGTATTCGGAAAGTATTAGTTGAGGCTCATGGATCAAGAGTGGGATTTTTCCATCCAAAATTACGGAGAGAAATACTCTGGGCCCTCTCGGTGATATCACATCGAAACCGCTTGCAAGCACGTGATATGATCACAACGATGTTATATCACGGGAACGAGAAAATAGTACTTGTCAGTAACGAGATTGAACAAGGTATGGTTGATACCAATGATCGAATCTCGGACAAGTAAAATATCGCGAGACAAAGGGAATAGTTCACAATGTTGTTGGTTCACACGATCACGAGAGTCATCGTTGAATAAATAGGAGTCATCACGGAATTCCAGATCCCGCTGTTGATTATTGATCGGAGAAGAGTCTCGATCATGTCTATCTTATTCGCGAACTGTAGGGTGACACACTTAAGGTTCGATGACGAGTTTGAGAGGATACGGAATATCGAAGAATATTTTGGGCAACACCGAAATTGTTTCAGGGAAAATTGAAATATTTCAAGGGGTTTTTCGTCGAATGGTTGTTAATAGAATTAACAAATGATTTGAGGTGATATATGCAAATGTTTGTTAATGGAATTAACAAATGCTGAAATAAAGAAATAAAAATATTTTATTTATTTATTAAAAGAAAACCTTTGAATTTTCCAAGTGGAAAATAATGGGAAAATGAGTGGAGGTGAGTGGAGTGTCCACTCACATGATGAGGGAAGAGGTGGGGGCACACCCATGGGATGGCCGCACCCCCCTTGGGCTGCCTCCCCCTCTCCTATAAAAGGAGGGTGAGATCTCTCCCTCCTTCACACACTTGGCCACTTCCCTTTCCCTCCACCTGCTGCTCCATTTCATGATCTCTGGCTTGGCGAAGCCCTGACCGTGGGATTTTTCACCACCACCACGCCATCGTGATGCTGGACTTCCGAGGGATCCTCTACTTCCACGCCCCGCTGGATCGAGGGAACGGAGGTCGTCATCAACCGTACGTGTGACCGATCACGGAGGCACCGTGCACTTCTTCTCGCTATCGGGATCGGTGTGAGTACGACTAGGCCAACAACAAGATTTGATCTCGTAACGCTTTGTGTCTTCGAGGGTATGTGTTCTCCTTAACCCTCTCTTTGCCCGTTGCACTTCGTCTCCTAGAATAGATCTTGGCCTTTCGGGTGTCTCTCGCGTAGGAAATTTTTTGTTTTCTATGCTACGACCCCTATAGTGGTATCAGAGCCGGATCTATGCGTAGATGTTTTGTACGGGTAGAACACATAGGTGTATGTGGGTGTTGATGATCATGTTATTACCTCCTTGATTATTTTATGATCTTAGTGGCATAGTGGGATGAAGCGACTCGGACTAACCTTACATGTCCACGTACATGAGACTTGTTCCACAACTGACATGCAACTTGTATTGCATAAGTGGCTTGCAGGTGTCTGTTTCTCCAACTATAGTTAAGATCTAATCTACGAAGGGTTGTTAAAAATGTGTTTATCAACGTTGTGGTTGATGTTCGTAGGTATGAACGGTTCTATCCTCGAAAGCCCTAAGCCACGTAAAATATGCAAAAATAAATTAGAAGCGTCTAACTAGTTTTTTGCTGGGCATGTGAATTGATACGGTCAATGTTACAAATTTGATTATGAGATGATCACTTTTGTAAATTTTTGATATACCGGAAGGTATCCATATGGTTGTCTTATTATTGATGGACAATCAAGATTGGGGTTCCATGTTACTTGGTATCACGCCGCCGGAATGATGGAGATCATACCATGATGCATATGATGGAGATCAAGTGCAAGAAGAACCATATCATATCACGTTATCCTTACATGTGATGTATGTGATGTTAATCCTTTTTATGCATCTTATTTTTCTTAGATAGCGACGGTAGCATTATAAGATGATCCCTCGCACTTAATATCAAGATAATAATGTGTTCTTCCTTAACTATGCACCGTTAAGAAAGTTCGTCGTTTCGAGACACCACGTGATGATCGGGTGCGATAGACTCAACATTCGCATACAACGGGTGTCTTCAAGCCTAGCATGTACAAACATGGCCTTGAAACACACGCAATACTACGGTTCTACTTGGCGAGCCTAGCATGTACAGACATGGCCTCGGAACACATAACCGAAAGGTAAAGCATGAGTCATATGGATGATATGATGAACATGTCGATGTTCGCCTTTGAAGCTACATCATCTCACGTGATGATCGGTTTTGGTGTAGTGAATTTGGTTCGTGTAATCGCTAAAGACGACTAAGAGGGATGTTGTTTTTGAGTAGGAGTTCATAGTTTAATTTTGAATTAACTCAAACTTATTTATAATGAACAACCAACTAAAGTGAATTTGCACAAATTGTAGTCCACAAAACTACCTTACACTTAGATTGTTGATTGAGATATAACTGTTATGATCTGGTAAACCCATTTAAGATTGGTACCGTATTAGTGAAATTTAAAAATGAGTCCTATTGTAGATTTTCGGTATTTCCTACCTAGCTCCATATGATTAATGATTGATTGATCTAGAGAGCAACCAATTCCTAGTTAGAATCCAGAGTCATGGTTGCTTCCATATTACTTTATCTTCTAAAGAATGTTTTGTTGATCAAGGTGATTTAGGAACTGAAAAGATTTGTTTTCAGAAACAATCATGTGAAAGATATACTGATATCTAGAAACTTATTTGTGGCAACATGACTGAGTATAATTTAGCGTGACAATGTATGCTTATATTATTTGAATATATGCAATGATTGAAGACGCTAGGAGTTTGAATATTCCAAGAAGTTGGGCGCTAAAAATTATCCTCTAAATCCCTTCCTTCGAGCTATAGTAGCTTAATCATAAAATTGTTATGATGGGATGGATTAAAAGTATGGGTAAAGTCGTTTAACTTACTTGGAGATTGCTAAGAGTGGAATCTAGAAGAATACTATTAATATGGTGATATTAGTAGAACAATCAAACTCAAATTATGACTAATTGGGTGATAGTATATGACTAACACGCCAAAGAAAATCAGCTAGTAAGACTAGCATTGTTTGATGTTGAATAATTCTTCTGCAAAGGAAAGGGAATATTGAAAATAGAATTACAAAAAGATATATGGCAGAAAAAGAAGATAACTGGAAAAGTCCAGCTCAGGAGTATATGCTTGATATACAAGTTATAGATGTATTACTAGTTAACAAAGTATTTTTGGGTATTTTGATACCACATTGGTTGGTATTAGTTGTCATAAAAAGCAACGCAATGGAAGAAATACAAGTGACTAAAAGGAACTAGTAATAGATGTGGAATCAATTATGACAAGAACATGAATAAAGTGTTATTGTGTTCATTGTCGTATCGAACCAAACATTCAAGATTTATTATAAGAACTTAATAAGTTGTTATTTTGTTCTGGTCTTTTGTAAGAACAAATGAGATTGTTCAAACTATGACCATATTCCATAATTGATGGATATGTTAATATGAATCATGTTGGTAAAGTAAACATCTATAAAACTAAATGCTAAACGCTGCAAGACGTAAAAGAGTTTCACTTAAATTGTGACACCACCATTTTAGTCCATATCGGAAAGGAAAACATGAAGGAACTCTATATTGATGGACTTCTGGAGTCATTTTGTTTTAAATAAATTGACGCTTGTGAGACCTCTTCCAAAAGATGACTAGAATTCCGTTCATAGGCCAAAGTAGAATGGACGACTAATTTAGTGGAGATTATACATATTGATGTATATATTCCATTATGTGTAGTCATGTGATTAATTTTTCCTTCATAAAATTCCGTCGATGATTTGAGTAGATATGTGAGTATATCTATTTAAATAGAACCGAGTTTGACATTTTGAATTGGTTCAAATGGTTGTTAATATGAAGTAAAAATCGTTGTAACAAGATAATCAAGTATTTATGATTGGATCATAAAGGATAAAGTTTGAGTTACAAGTTTAGCAAAACATCTGAGAAGTTGCAGAATTGTTTTACAACTTATATTACTAGAATTACCCCACATTAGTTTGGAGTGTTCAAGAGACAAAATCCAACCTTGTTTGACATGGTAAGATTAATAAAAATGCCATTATAATTTTGTAGTTTATACATTAGTGACAACCGTTTTTCCACTCAAAAGAGCACCATCATGATCCGTCGAAATTGACAACATATAAGATATGGTTTGGGTAGTAACCCGAATTGTCACTTTCTTAAGTTTTGGTATGCATAGCATGTGTAAAATGTTTACAACCAAAATAGGATAAATATATGTTTAAAAGGTTATCCCAAATTAAACATTGGGTATTTCTCCTATCACCGAACCAAAAGACAAATGTTGTTTGTCAGAAAGGGTTGATTTCTCGAGAAAGTAGTTCTTCCGAAACAAGTGAGTGGGAGGACAGTATAAACTCAACGAGATTAGAGAATCTCCGTTACCATGTCAAGAGTAGCGCAACACTGGAAGTTGTTCCGGGGTTTCCTATTTTGACAAAGTAGAAGACACTACATGCGTTGTAGATACTTCAGATGAGTTTGCGTACTGAACCACAAAAGTCCAAAAACTTTGTACTTAGACCAACTTGTGGTTTAAGATTAAAGTGTTGTTTTGACAACAAAGGACCTAGACCTTATAAAGGAAGCAAATGATGGGCCCTGACTTCGTAAAATTGACTATGAGTCATTATATCCGCCATAGTATCCTTGTATTAATATCAAGTATGTGACTTGGTAGTCCTTTCGATAGGCATGATGCCTAACGATAGCAAAAGGGTCTATATAGTGACAAAGACATGGATTTTACATCCTTTGAAAGTTGTACTTATCGAAAAGGTTGTTTTCGATGAAGTTCAAAGAGTTGACTACTACAAGATTTTGAACTTCCGTAGTGATGCTTTAGTCTTTGCGGATATTTCTAGCAAAAGTTACATATTATGATATGGCAGTTGAATAACAAAACCAACTTTCCTCTCGAGGAAGTTTGATCAAAGATGTGTACTTGACACAGTCTGAGAGTTTTGTAAAATTCAAAAGGTTGCTAGAAAGGTATGCACACTACAGTGGTTGAAGTGAGCATAACGAAGTTGAAATCTTTACCTTAATGAAGTTATCAAAAGAGTTTGATTCCATCATGAACGATAAAGATGCTTGTAAAGTTACAAGAAATTAAGTGGGAGCGCTATGACATATTTCCAATACTTTATGTAGCTGACATATGGTTGATTGGAAAATATGTAATTTTAAATTAACACGGTTAAGATTTTCATATTGATGAAAGGCTTAGAAGACATTGGGCATCGCTATCTATAAGAGATGGATTGAAGCGCCTGATATGATTGAAGCCAAATTACATAGATGAAATATTGAAGTAAGTCAATATCGAAATAACAAGAAGGAGTTCTTGTCACATGGAAAATAGTTGAGCAAGATTCAAGTGTTTTGACACATGATGAGCATCATGGAAATTGAGATTTCTAAGTCATGTCTCCATGCTATGTACACAACCAGATGAGCCCTATGATATAAAAATGTTATAGCAGGATAATTCATATGATGATTAGACAACAGTGGGAGAGATCCTTGTGTCATTTTAGAAATGCTAAGGATATGTTTTCCTATGTAGTAATAACAAAATATTAGTTGTAATTTGTTACACTAATAGTCTTGTCATTTATTCAAGTAATTTTATCTCAATTAAAATATGTGATGAAGGGTAGCACAATAGCTGGAAGAAAGTTCCATGCTGGATTTGAAAAGAGTTTCAAAATTAAAATATTGTGACAGATACTACAACAAAGGCTAAAGTATATCGTCGTGTTGACAACTGATAATAATCGTATTTTGTGTCAAGGAGTTCTTTATTGAACTTGGTGAATTTCCAAGAATGCTGACACTATGAAGCTACATTTTCATAATGTTAGTAACATTAGTTTAAGGATGAGGAATTAAGGTATCACCGGAACTTGGTGAATTTCCAAGAATGCTAACACTATGAAGCTACATTTTCACAATGTTAGTGACATTAGTTTAAGCTGAGGAATCAAGGTTTCACCGATTGACCATATATATACAAAGCCATCTCATTAGAGAATGAGTGATGCGGGTAGACGCAAAGAACATGCAAATACAATAGGACCTGAACAGTTCAGATCTTTTTTATGACGTTTACCACATGCGAAGCATGGTAATAACACTGGAACGCCATATGTGTTAAGTTCTTACACACTAGATTATTGACTCTAGTGCTAGTGGGAGACTGAAGGGAATATGCCCGAGAGGCAATAATAAAGTGGTTATTATATTATTCCTTGTCTATGGTAAATGTTTATTTCTCATGCTAGAATTGTATTAACCGGAAACTTTGATACATGTGTGTTTAATAAACAAACAATGGTTCCTAGTAAAGCCTCTCTTTTAACTGGCTCGTTGATTAATAGATGGTCAAGGTTTCCTGATCATGAACATTGGATGTTGTTAATAACGAGGTCATGTCATTAGAAGAATGATGTGATGAACACATACCCAATATAGAGATAACAATACGATCAAGTCATTTAGTTTATATTGTTATATCTTGCATACGAAGTAACTTAGACCATGAGATCATATCAATCACTGATACCGGAAGGGTGCTTTGATGTCATCAAACGTCACACCGTAACAGGGTGACTATAAAGGTACCGTTAGGTATTCGGAAAGTATTAATTGAGGCTCATGGATCAAGAGTGGGATTTGTCCATCCAAAATGACGGAGAGATATACTCTGGGCCCTCTCGGTCATATCACATCGAAACCGCTTGCAAGCACGTGATATGATCACAAGGATGTTATATCACGAGAACGAGAAAAGAGTACTTGTCGGTAACGAGATTGAACAAGGTATGGTTGATACCATTGATCGAATCTCGGACAAGTAAAATATCGCGAGACAAAGGGAATAGTTCACGACGTTGTTGGTTCACACGATCACGAGAGTCATCGTTGAATAAATAGGAGTCATCACGGATTTCCAGATCCCGTTGTTGATTATTGATCGGAGAAGAGTCTCGATCATGTCTATCTTATTTGCGAACCGTAGGGTGACACACTTAAGGTTCGATGACGCGTTTGAGAGGATACGGAATATCGAAGAATATTTTGGGCAGCACCGAAATTGTTTCGGGGAAAATTGAAATAGTTCAAGGGTTTTTCGTAGAATGGTTGTTAATAGAATTAAAAAATGATTCAAGGTTCTATATGAAAATGTTTGTTAATGGAATTAATAAATTCTGAAATAAAGAAATAAAAATGTTTTATTTATTTATTAAAAGAAAACCTTTGGATTTTCCAAGTGGGAAATAATGGGAAAATGAGCGGAGGTGAGTGGAGTGTCCACTCACATGATGAGGGAAGAGGTGGGGGCACACCCATGGGCTGGCCGCACCCCCCTTGGGCTTCCTCCCCCCTCTCCTATAAAAGGAGGGTGAGAGCTCTCCCTCCTTCACACACTTGGCCACTTCCCTTTCCCTCCACCCGCTGCTCCGTCACACCCCAGTTTTTGGACTCTTGGAGTGTGCTCAAGAAGACAAAAATTAGGGCCAACAATTTTTTTATAACAACATGATTGTTTTAACTAACATATGTTGTGATCTCAAACATATTTGCAACACAAGTTTTGTTTCTATATAAACCCAATACCATATGTTTCTGAGAGATATTCCTATTTATTTCTCCCTGATGTTTTTCCTATTCTTACTTGAGAGATCCTTATTCCAAGACTTGGATCATTATGGATTACAACTTAAAATAAACTTTTAACCTTGTTGAGTCCAAGAAAACAAGTTTCCAAAATAATCTATGGGAGTTTTCTTTTAACTTTCCTATAGAAAACAATGTCTGAGAATAAGGCCAAATACCTGTTTTCTACCATTGTTTTCATCAAGCTATAAATTGTTATTTTATGATTCCTTGGCATTTAATTAATCCTTGATATATGTACTACAAAACTATAAGCTCACTTTTATTTTTGGTGAAATAAAAACGATCTTTTGCTTGATGTGCTTGTGGTATAAAATTAAGGCAGGAAAAGACATTTTTGAGAAACAGATAAAAACAGAAAGTATATCTTTTCCTCCAATGTTTTCATGGCCTTAACTTATTTCAAATTTGTTTTCAAAAGTTGTTTATGAAAGTATATAACATGGTTAACAAATCCATACCCCGTGCCCTCTAGATCCCGGAGGCGCCGCCGCCGTCCACGGGCGCCGCCGCGGACGCCGGTCGCCTTCCGCCGCGTGCGGCCATGCCTGCTGCCACCGTCGCCGCCCCTCGAAGCCCCTCCCACCCAGCAGACTCCCCTGAGCCGCCCAGCCCTCCTCGGGCCCTCTAAGGTGAGCTACGGCCACCCTTTCTTCCTTCTCTATTCGGGTAGTGAGAGAGAGAGTCGGGGGGAGGAAGATGAGCCCGCGCCGTCCGATCCCAAATCGACGGCCGCGCTCAAACGAACATTTCCCGCGCCCGCGCTTGCGTGCGCAGCACAGCTGGGCCATCTGCTTAGCTGGGCCGCGCCCGGTCAGATCCGGCCCAGGTGCAAATTGTGTTTATTATTAAATTTTAACAGAAACCTGTATGATCACTTTGGACGTGGTAAAAATACTAAACGTGTGAAATAAAATCTGTAAAAATTCAAGGACCTAGAGATATGAAATATAAACCATAGGGACTTTGCAGATCTACTTTTGGACCCTTGTTTTGAACACAATAAATGTTTTGCCACAGACTATCAGCGGGAATGTTTTAACTATAACTTTTAAAATATGTAGCCAAATGGGCCAAACCAAACTGTTCTGGATAGATATTGAAAATATCTATCCATTGCACCTAACCTCACATCAAGGTGAGTTATAGAATGAAAATTCCATCTAGTTTACTAAAAGACCAGTAAGCTCTTCTGTGATATTTATAAGGAGTTTAAAAATGATTTTTTGAGAAAATCCAATGGGATGAGCTTGGTATTGATTAGATCTATCTTATCGTAACTTAGATTAATTTTTGAAGCTCTAGATTATTTTTGGTGGACAGATCTAGAAACAGCACTTTTCTGTTTCTGTTTTTAATTGTGTGCTTGTTTGAAATGAGTTGTGTGGATGTTTTGATCTTGTTCCCTAGCATGTATAAAGTTGTTAGTACTTGTTATTAAGTTGTTTCCTTACAGTACCTCTACCTTATAAAGTGTGTGCATGTTTGGAAACTGAAATAAATATGAAATAGCATTTGTTACCTTCTATTTTTTTTTTTGGAATTATTGTAAGAGCTAGATTTTGTGTGAATTATTTATTAAATTTTGTGCTATGATTGCTATGGATCCAGTACCATTTTGGTACTGTTATTTTGAAGTTTAATACTTCTGTTAGCTTGCATGCTATTTTTATAGTGAGGCATGGGTGGGTTTTGTTATTCTTATGCACTAGCATTGTTTTCACTAGAATAAATGGCTTTGTAATATTTTATTTTGTTATACTAATTTTTGTCATGAGTGACCAGAGGCTTAGTACCTCTTTTGCCTTGGTATTAGTGGGCCCATAACCCACTGGTTCCATTGCATCTTGGTTGAGGATGGAAACCCCCAACCATGCACCTGTGAGAAATTAACATGTTTAATTATATGATTGATCTCTATTTTTCCACCATGGAAAATATAATGGTTTGTTTTCACTTATGCAAGTGAGAAGTTTGTTTCTTATCAGAGAATACTAGTATGTTAGATGTGATCCATTTTTTTAGCATATTATTTCTTAGGGGTATCATGTTAAGAAATGATTCACTTTTGAGTGCTAAATTAAATTGTTTGCAAATAAACTAAATTCCTTGTGATTGATAGATTGTTTGTGGATGATTTTAAATTGAGTATTTGGATTTTTTTAAAGGTTTATAGAACTTCTCATCAAGTGCATAGCTACTGGTTGTGTAGGTTCTACCATGTTTTGCTTGCTAGAAATTGTTTAAGAAAACAGAAATTGCTAGAATTAATTTGTGCATGTTTGATAGTCGTTTCATGGTTTTATTTTGATGTTCTTGCTTCCTAGCATGAGTAGGATTTGTGTACTGTTATTAGGTACACTTATGTTCATGACTTACTTGTTTAGGGTTAAGCATCATGATAGCATTGTTTGTTTCTCTAGTACTGAACTAGTGTCGCCACTAGAAAATGGTGATTTTTGCTATAGTTTTGTCAACCCTTATTTTATGAGTGTATGAGCTTATTATAGCATGTTTAGGAGGTTATTACTTCTGTTATCATGCCATGAATTAATTAGTTGCATGTGCTATGGATGTAGATTAATAATTATTACTTATAGCATGCTTGTGTAGATTTTCCATCCTAGTATGCTATTAGTGCAGTCCTGTTTTATGCCTGTTTAATAGGAGTATTATCTTGAGTGAAGATGGTGTTTTAGATTATTTTTATGACTTGATTCTTTGGTTATTTGCTACTGGTTGTTTGTTAAATTTTCATGATTGATGGATTCCAAAACTTCAAGTAAACACTAAGGTGGTAAATATATAGCCTATTCATCTGTGGTGTGTTTACCTACTGTTTGAAAACTGTCTGAGTGTGTACCTTAGCATGAGTGTCATACTTGTGTTATTTGTTGTGCTAGTGTAGTGGTCATGTTTAAGATTATCCTATGAAACTAAAACATCCAACTAAAATCATGAACTCATTAAGTGACAGTTGTTTGTGGTGGATAATACCCACTGCCATGGGTATTGTCCTGCTTGATGTTTTCAGCATAGTAACCTAAACCTTTGCACCCACAAGCTATATTTTTAGCTTTCTCATATATCTTGTTGTGAGAGTAGTACACCGCTCCATATATGGTATGTAAGATGTGGGATATGGTTTCCTGAACCATATGTTTGTCTGACGATAGTTTTGTACCCTGAGAGCTTTGTGAGGCAGTTTTCTCGATAACGTTTGTGAGTTTGCGCTATTATAATTTTGCTTGCTGTATGTGTTGTTTAGCTTAGTTGTGTGTATTTTAGACCTGAGTGTGTGTCTTGAATTCTTTTACGACGCTAGAAAACGAAGAAGAAGAAGAAGAAGAAGAAGAAGAAGAAGAAGAAGAAGCAGTTGTGGAGCTGTGCGTCAAGTTCAAGTTACTTCAAGGCCAGGAACATTAAGAGACTTGAGGCAAGCCATCCTGATGCTAGCTGTTATAATACACTTATCATTATCTATCATGCATGTTTTACTTCTGAAAAGTTTACAAAAACTTTGATTTCCAAGAACTATTTTTGAGTGAATACTACCACTACTATATATATACTACTATTATGTCAGTAGTTGATACTTGGTGTTACCAAGCCCATAAGCCACCATATGGTATTTATTACCATTACAAATATTAGTCCCTAAGTGGACACCTTAAAATTATGTTTTTACAAAACAAAGGCTTTATGGAAAAAAACCGGAGAAAAGGCGGATCCTTATTCTCCGGAGGAATACGGAAGTGGTCATTTTTGGGAAAATGGTGTTTTTCGAAAATGACACATAACCTAGTCTTCGCCGGACAACCTTTACCGTACTGCCACCCTACCCCAACATGGGCATGGGGCTTAACTGGAAGTTTGTTCTTGTTAGTGTGTGTTCTATCTCAAACGCTATAAGCGATGGAATCCCTTGAACCGAGTGTCGCCAAAACTCCCAATGTTGAGACATAAAAAGTGTGGGATTAAGTTCACCTCCGGTCGCATCAGTTGAGGCATCCTGGCTGGCGGGGATTAGCTCGGTGCCGGGGATGACCAGTAAAACTCAACTGAGAGATAGACACATTCTAGCTTGAACATAGTGGAAGGTTATGATCAGTGATCTGATGTTTCACATACTGTTGTTACAGTCCGTGGTTATTCACGGCAGGTGTACTGTATCTGGTGGATGTGTACACCTCTGCAGAGTACAACTTTTTTGAAGAAGCCGCGTCCTCGGATATGGACAGTTGAATGGCCATGTAGCTAGCATTGTGTCAATGTTTTCAAAAGGATATTTTCAAAAGAGTGTTGAACTCGGGAAGTTCGGAAAGGAAGAAAACCTTGTACCATGGAGGTACCGATGATGAAAAGCCAGAAGTTGTTTTACAAGAAGTTTTGCAGAGAAAATCTTTCTTCTCTAAGCAAACATCTGGAAATTGATTCCAAGAAGTTTTGCAAAGAGAAAACTTTCTTCTAATAAAGTTTTATAAAACCTCTCGTACATGCGATATCGATAAGATTTTGATGTTCTTGCTTCCTAGCATGAGTAGGATTTGTGTACTGTTATTAGGTACACTTATGTTCATGACTTACTTGTTTAGGGTTAAGCATCATGATAGCATTGTTTGTTTCTCTAGTACTGAACTAGTGTCGCCACTAGAAAATGGTGATTTTTGCTATAGGTTTGTCAACCCTTATTTTATGAGTGTATGAGCTTATTATAGAATGTTTAGGAGGTTATTACTTCTGTTATCATGCCATGAATTAATTAGTTGCATGTGCTATGGGTGTAGATTAATAATTATTACTTATAGCATGCTTGTGTAGATTTTCCATCCTAGTATGCTATTAGTGCAGTCCTGTTTTATGCCTGTTTAATAGGAGTATTATCTTGAGTGAAGATGGTGTTTTAGATTATTTTTATGACTTGATTCTTTGGTTATTTGCTACTGGTTGTTTGTTAAATTTTCATGATTGATGGATTCCAAAACTTCAAGTAAACACTAAGGTGGTAAATATATAGCCTATTCATCTGTGGTGTGTTTACCTACTGTTTGAAAACTGTCTGAGTGTGTACCTTAGCATGAGTGTCATACTTGTGTTATTTGTTGTGCTAGTGTAGTGGTCATGTTTAAGATTATCCTATGAAACTAAAACATCCAACTAAAATCATGAACTCATTAAGTGACAGTTGTTTGTGGTGGATAATACCCACTGCCATGGGTATTGTCCTGCTTGATGTTTTCAGCATAGTAACCTAAACCTTTGCACCCACAAGCTATATTTTTAGCTTTCTCATATATCTTGTTGTGAGAGTAGTACACCGCTCCATATATGGTATGTAAGATGTGGGATATGGTTTCCTGAACCATATGTTTGTCTGACGATAGTTTTGTACCCTGAGAGCTTTGTGAGGCAGTTTTCTCGATAACGTTTATGAGTTTGCGCTATTATAATTTTGCTTGCTGTATGTGTTGTTTAGCTTAGTTGTGTGTATTTTAGACCTGAGTCTGTGTCTTGAATTCTTTTACGACGCTAGAAAACGAAGAAGAAGAAGAAGAAGAAGAAGAAGAAGAAGCAGTTGTGGAGCTGTGCGTCAAGTTCAAGTTACTTCAAGGCCAGGAACATTAAGAGACTTGAGGCAAGCCATCCTGATGCTTGCTGTTATAATACACTTATCATTATCTATCATGCATGTTTTACTTCTGAAAAGTTTACAAACACTTTGATTTCCAAGAACTATTTTTGAGTGAATACTACTACTACTATATATATACTACTATTATGTCAGTAGTTGATACTTGGTGTTACCAAGCCCATAAGCCACCATATGGTATTTATTACCATTACAAATATTAGTCCCTAAGTGGACACCTTAAAATTATGTTTTTACAAAACAAAGGCTTTATGGAAAAAAACCGGAGAAAAGGCGGATCCTTATTCTCCGGAGGAATGCGGAAGTGGTCATTTTTGGGAAAATGGTGTTTTTCGAAAATGACACATAACCTAGTCTTCGCCGGACAACCTTTACCGTACTGCCACCCTACCCCAACATGGGCATGGGGCTTAACTGGAAGTTTGTTCTTGTTAGTGTGTGTTCTATCTCAAACGCTATAAGCGATGGAATCCCTTGAACCGAGTGTCGCCAAAACTCCCAATGTTGAGACATAAAAAGTGTGGGATTAAGTTCACCTCCGGTCGCATCAGTTGAGGCATCCTGGCTGGCGGGGATTAGCTCGGTGCCGGGGATGACCGGTAAAACTCAACTGAGAGATAGACACATTCTAGCTTGAACATAGTGGAAGGTTATGATCAGTGATCTGATGTTTCACATACTGTTGTTACAGTCCGTGGTTATTCACGGCAGGTGTACTGTATCTGGTGGATGTGTACACCTCTGCAGAGTACAACTTTTTTGAAGAAGCCGCGTCCTCGGATATGGACAGTTGAATGGCCATGTAGCTAGCATTGTGTCAATGTTTTCAAAAGGATATTTTCAAAAGAGTGTTGAACTCGGGAAGTTCGGAAAGGAAGAAAACCTTGTACCATGGAGGTACCGATGATGAAAAGCCAGAAGTTGTTTTACAAGAAGTTTTGCAGAGAAAATCTTTCTTCTCTAAGCAAACATCTGGAAATCGATTCCAAGAAGTTTTGCAAAGAGAAAACTTTCTTCTAATAAAGTTTTATAAAACCTCTCGTACATGCGATATCGACAAGAGAAACAAAGCTATACTATTTTCTTCTGAAGTATCTTCTTCAGCAAAGACACAGATTAACCTGACTGCAACTGTGGTGTCATCCTATATGAACAGTGAACACTATTTATAGCCTACCTATTACACCATATAAGCATACTTGCATCTTTGGTAAGTCACATGATGGATGTCTTGCTGAGTACATTCAAATGTACTCATTATGGTTTCGCCCCTGGTATCTACTTGCCAATTTTTGAGAGGGAGTCTCAGAAGAAGATCAACGAAGAGGAGTACGGAGCTGATGGCTTTGCGAACTAGGATCGTCTCCGGGTCAGCAGCCTGTAGGTTAAGGCGTGACTTGGGCTCTACCGCGTTTTGTGTGTGTTTAGTCTTCCGCTGTGTGTGTTATGTGTTGTCCTGCGTGACAACCGTGTAGTCTTGGTCAGATGACCATGCGTCTTTGTAAGTGTTGTGTAACTGCGTAATGGATATTGTATCTGTGTACCAGCTTGATATGTTGTTCACGACTGAATTTCCTGGGATCGTGAATGTATGCATATCAGGGTTGTCCTTGAACAATGGTTCGAAGGGCAGGCCCTATAGAGTTGGTATCAGACCTATCCTGACCTTAGGAGACCTTAGTTAGCATGGACGTTAGCTAGTACCCTGACAATGGAAGTAAACCAAACCAGGTCACTAAGCTGACTATTTTTCAAAAGGATTCTATACTCCATCCTCTCTGTGTTTCAAGAAAACTCTACTTACACTCAAGCTAAAAAGGAGCATCTTAAAATTTTGCACACTATTACCTAACTTAACCCACTTTAAAATCTTGTGTAGATGGAAGTTATCTTCACCAAGTCCTTCCGGATGGGATCGCATGCACCTTGCTACCGCCGTTTTGAGGAGGATTTGATCAAGATGGCTCATCTTATCGGTCGTCCCACACCTGAGTTGAAGGGAGCCCAGATTCACCATGATGGACGAGAGTTGTCCTGGTTGGTGGTCTGCACCATCCGTGCACCTTTGCTAGCACCCTCAACCCCAGAGATCATTTGGGAAGTCGTGGAGAACAGTTGGGAAGATGGTATCCTTAGAGTGATGCAGCTTACCATTGCCAAGCTCGCGAACTTCTTTTGCGACAAGTTTGCAGCAACCCCTTATAGATACTTTGGAAGACGCGACGAGGATGACAGGCCAGTAGAAGTCACTGGAGACTTTGTGTTTGCTCGTCACTTCCAGCACTTGGAGGGACAGCTGTACAACAGCCAACTCTCCCTTGATAAAGTAAGGGCAGATTATGATCTGCGAGGAAAGAGATAGATCAACTAGAAGCCGGTCTTGGTGCATCTTCGGTTACCGAGCGTCGTCTCAAGGTACTGAAGAAGACCATGAAGTACACTGACTCCCAGCACCGCACAAGAGTGAGATCCCTTCAGCTTCAGCTTGCAGCCAGCAAGGCCAGAGTTGAAGAGCTGGAGGAACAGCTACGCGCTTCCTCGAGCACTTAGGATGGCCGCAGGGTGTTAGGAGTTGTGTAATCCCCACCGAGACGCTTGTTTGTCTGTACTGTGTGAACTCTGTTAGAACTTGGAGTGTACTAGTTGTGTTGTAAGCCTTATGCTGTAGCCTTGTGAACCCTTAAGTTAAGTATGCTTGCTAAGATTCCGTTTCATGCGTATGTTAATCTTGGTTTGAGATGGCATTTGTTTCTTCGACGGTTGCTCGTTGTTGTGGTATATATCGTTCTCATCTCCGTTATGAGCCGGTATGTGTCACCAGTAAAGAAAACCAAAACCACCTTTGTTTGCTCTCGCCTTACACCGTTCCTTGTCTTCAGCATGGCCAGCAATCTACTTCCATCACCTGAGCCGACAGTGGCTCAACTGTTTGCTCTGCTGTGGGAAGGAAGTGAAGCCGCTCATGCTGAACACTTTGCTACCCGTGTTGCCCTGGAACAGTTGACTCAACTTGTCATCACCAACACTGAGAATACTGCTTTCCTTATGAGAGAATACCAGCAACTGCTTGCTGAAGAGAGCCGCAAAAGGAAGACAGTGACGCCAGGAGAAACTAGTTCATGGGTGACTCGCAGCGTTTTGCCTGCGATGCCACAATCTTCAAGGAGGCGTGTGAAGGTCAAGCCTAGAACCACGGGTTGCTTTACCTGAGGATAGGAAGGACACTTTGCTCGTGATTGCCCCAAGAAGTACCATATCCTAGCTCATCCTGATGAACCCCAAGAACGCCAAGGTCCATCCCGTAGGAAACGCAAGAATCTGATGAGTGGACCTCGAGACCAAGATGGTGTTGCAGAAGCATCTGCAACTCATGCCATAGCCAATGGTACGTTTTCGAACCAAACCTGTGAACCCCCTTGCTTGCTTGTCGTTATACCTTGAGAAACCCGACGTAAATGGAACACTAGAAGTGTCACGTCGGACCAAATAAAATCTAACGATACTAACCAAAACCTCCATCTAAATTTTTGTATACCACCCCCCCCCTCCAGAGTAAATTAAACTTTTGCCGCATAAATTTTTTGCCATCTTACAGAGTTGGTAGAACTACAAGTCTTTTAGAAACTCCAAAGAGATACATTACTCCGGAAATAACATTACACCAACAGGTAGAAGCTTCAGAAAAATAAGATACAAGTCTGACTCCCAGCACAGACCGCTACACCCATTTCAATGTAGACCCTAACCTTACTAAGCTCTCACTAATGGGGGCCTAGTTGGAAGGTGAGCCACTGTCACCTGATGCAGAACCCCGAGTCAGTCGATGACGGATCCCCTCCAGTCTTCCAGGCTTAGTGCCACCAGCGTGAGCCTCCACTGGCGCAACCACCGGCACCACAGCTCGTCTTTCTTCCACCACGGTCTTGTTCCGGGTACCATACCACCAGTCGTGGATGTCCCAGCATGCGAAGATCATGGCTAACAGGATCACTGTGACCGATCCCACCAAGCAGCAGCTGAAGGATAGCACGATGAGGAAGTGCTCCAAGAAATTTGCTCGCTCGAGCAGAGAGACGTACTCCTTAAAGAAGTCATTGATTAACTGGGAAATGAAGCTCATCATGTGGTGGGATTTAGAGAACCTCGGCTACCCTTTTTATAGCAGCAAGAGCAGAGCCCTCTCCTTCATCAAGCACTACGCGGGAAGAGCCGAAGAATCCAGCCGCAGTGCTCATAAATGGCGCGAAAACACCGCGCACCTCTTCACCAAGTGGCCAGAGCATCAACCCGTCACACTCACAGCAGTCCTACAGCGAGGTGTCAGCCCATCATGGACTCACAGTGGGCGGGACACCCTGGTGTTGAAAGTGTGCGCACCAGATGAGAAGAAAAGGCCACGAGGAGAAGGAGAAACGAGGAGGGCATCGACTGCCAAGTGAGCCCAGTCCCACACGTCAGCAAAACACTCGAGAAAAACCTGGGTACATCTTGCTTCTGAGCTTTCCTCCAAATCATGGAAAGCCTACTAGCTGTTTGTAGCCTATACTCCTGCCAAACTAGGTTTCTGTGACCACTTATGGGTGGCCAGAACTTTCCTGTCGATTTTAGAAAAGTGAAATTTCTTGTTTTGGGGTACCTTAGAAAAGCAACTTTTCTGGAACAAGTTGGCCTTTCTAACCCTGGTTTGATAACATGGTTTTAAGAAAACAATAAGTACAAGTTTAGAGCATGGCACCCAAAACCTTTGAAAGGAAAACATTTTTTACCTGTGAATTTTGGTAAGGTAAATCAAAGGGGGGAAGCCCCTGTAAATAATGTTACAAACCATCAACACATGTTTGTAAACAAATCATCTAACATTGTTTGTTTTGACCATACCCTCTTCTAGCTTGCCTGCGAATCTCGGGAGGAGATTCTTTTAAGGGGGGGAAGGTCTGTCACACCCCAGTTTTTGGACTCTTGGACTGTGCTCAAGAAGACAAAAATTAGGGCCAACAATTTTTTTTTATAACAACATGATTGTTTGAACTAACATATGTTGTTGTCTCAAACATATTTGCAACACAAGTTTTGTTTCTATATAAACCCAATACCATATGTTTCTGAGAGATATTCCTATTTATTTCTCCCTGATGTTTTTCCTATTCTTACTTGAGAGATCCTTATTCCAAGACTTGGATCATTATGGTTTACAACTTAAAATAAACTTTTAACCTTGTTGAGTCCAAGAAAACAAGTTTCCAAAATAATCTATGGGAGTTTTCTTTTAACTTTCCTATAGAAAACAATGTCTGAGAATAAGGCCAAATACCTGTTTTCTACCATTGTTTTCATCAAGCTATAAATTGTTATTTTATGATTCCTTGGCATTTAATTAATCCTTGATATATGTACTACAAAACTATAAGCTCAATTTTATTTTTGGTGAAATAAAAACTATCTTTTGCTTGATGTGTTTGTGGTATAAAATTAAGGCACGAAAAGACATTTTTGAGAAACAGATAAAAACAGAAAGTATACCTTTTCCTCCAATGTTTTCATGGCCTTAACTTATTTCAAATTTGTTTTCAAAAGTTGTTTATGAAAGTATATAACATGGTTAACAAATCCATACCTTGAAAACAAATTTTGAGAATCATTTGCACCCTGAAAACAAACTCAACTTTTTCAACTTTCTGTCTGTTTTCAACACTTAGAAAATTTCTATGTCCTTAGTCTGGATTTTATGAATTTTTGCAATGAACTGTAGGAGATACACTTTTGCACCTTTTATTTCTTGTTGATTCCTTGATCTTTTGGAAGTGTGGCCAAGCCTAGTGTGTTGACCAGTATATCTACTCGAACCTAGGTATGGGCAAGACTTGGGTTGACTTTATGGACCTTGCCCACTTGCCTACTTGCTCTCTAGGGCAGGATTGAACCTTGTCCACTCGTGGCTTGACCTAGGGCACCCTGTGCTCACCATGTGAAATGTCCAAAAGCCCTAGGGCTGGCCAATGCCAAAGCTTGGCACCTACCCGAGGTGACCAAAGTGCCCTCACCCTCCCCACCTCTTCTATAAAAGTACAGAGGCCTCAACCATTGCACCTTGCACCTCCCATTTTCCCTCCTAGCTCCCCCTGGTCATTTGGACCCGAGCCCTTGTCCCTAGAGCCCTTTGAGCTCGAATTCTAGCCGCCGGAGAGCACCACGGCCACGGCAGTGCCCTGCTCGCACCCCTCTCTTCCAGCCCCTCCCACTGCCATAGCAACATACCCCTAGTTCCCGTGAACCTCCCGGACACCACCCCGTGCCCTCTAGATCCCGGAGGCGCCGCCGCCGTCGCCGGCCGCATTCCGCCGCGTGCGGCCACGCCTGCTGCCACCTTCGCCGCCCCTCGAAGCCCCTCCCACCCAGCAGACTCCCCTGAGCCGCCCAGCCCTCCTCGGGCCCTCTAAGGTGAGCTACGGCCACCCTTTCTTCTTTCTCTATTCGGGTAGTGAGAGAGAGAGTCGGGGGGAGGAAGATGTGCCCGCGCCGTCCGATCCCAGATCGACGGCCGCGCTCAAACGACCGTTTCCCGCGCCCGCGCTTGCATGCGCAGCGTAGCTGGGCTGCGCATCTGCTTAGCTGGGCCGCGCCCGGTCAGATCCGGCCCAGGTGCAAATTGTGTTTATTCACTAAATTTTAACAGAAACCTGTATGATCACTTTGGACGTGGTAAAAATACTAAACGTGTCAAATAAAATCTGTAAATATTCAAGGACCTAGAGATATGAAATCTAAACCATAGGGACTTTGCAGATCTACTTTTGGACCCATATTTTGAACACAATAAATGTTTTGCCACAGACTGTCAGTGGGAATGTTTTAACTATAACTTTTAAAATGTGTAGCCAAATGGGACAAACCAAACGGTTCTGGATATATATTGAAAATATGTATCCAATGCACCTAACCTCACATCAAGGTGAGTTATAGAATGAAAATGCCATCCAGTTTACTACAAGACCAGTAAGCTCTTCTGTGATTTTTATAAGGAGTTTAAAAATGATTTTTGGAGAAAATCCAATGGGATGAGCTTGGTATTGATTAGATCTATCTTATCCTAGCTTATATTAATTTTTGAAGCTCTAGATTATTTTTGGTGGACAGATCTAGAAACAGCACTTTTCTGTTTCTGTTTTTAATTGTGTGCTTGTTTGAAATGAGTTGTGTGGATGTTTTGATCTTGTTTCCTAGAATGTATAAAGTTGTTAGTACTTGTTATTAAGTTGTTTCCTTACAGTACCTCTACCTTAGAAAGTGTGTGCATGTTTGGAAACTGAAATAAATATGAAATAGCATTTGTTACCTTCTATTTATTTTTTTTTTGGAATTATTGTAAGAGCTAGATTTTGTGTGAATGCTTTATTAAATTTTGTGCTATGATTGCTATGGATCCAGTACCATTTTGGTACTGTTATTTTGACGTTTAATACCTCTGTTAGCTTGCATGCCTTTTTTATAGTGAGGCATGGGTGGGTTTTGTTATTCTTATGCACTAGCATTGTTTTCACTAGAATAAATGGCTTTGTAATATTTTATTTTGTTATACTAATTTTTATCTTGAGTGACTAGAGGCTTAGTACCGCTTTTGCCTTGGTATTAGTGGGCCCATAACCCACTGGTCCCATTGCATCTTGGTTGAGTATGGAAACCCCCAACCATGCACCTGTGAGAAATTAACATGTTCAATTATATGATTGATCTCTATTTTTCCACCATGGAAAATATAATGGTTTGTTTTCACTTATGCAAGTGAGAAGTTTGTTTCTTATCAGAGAATACTAGTATGTTAGATGTGATCCATTTTGTTAGCATAATATTCCTTAGGGGTATCATGTTAAGAAATGATTCACTTTTGAGTGCTAAATTAAATTGTTTGCAAATAAACTAAATTCCTTGTGATTGATAGATTGCTTGTGGATGATTTTAAATTGAGTATTTGGATTTTTTAAAAGGTTTATACAACTTCTCATCAAGTGCATAGCTACTGGTTGTGTAGGTTCTACCATGTTTTGCTTGCTAGAAATTGTTTAAGAAAACAGAAATTGCTAGAATTAATTTGTGCATGTTTGATAGTCGTTTCATGGTTTTATTTTGATGGTCTTGCTTCCTAGCATGAGTAGGATTTGTGTACTGTTATTAGGTACACTTATTTTCATGACTTACTTGTTTAGGGTTAAGCATCATGATAGCATTGTTTGTTTCTCTAGTACTGAACTAGTGTCACCACTAGAAAATGGTGATTTATGCTATAGTTTTGTCAACCCTTATTTTATGAGTGTATGAGCTTATTATAGCATGTTTAGGAGATTATTACTTCTGTTATCATGCCATGAATTATTTAGTTGCATGTCCTATGGGTGTAGATTAATAATTATTACTTATAGCATGCTTGTGTAGATTTTCAGTCCTAGTATGCTATTAGTGCAATCTTGTTTTATGCCTGTTTAATAGGAGTATTATCTTTAGTGAAGATGGTGTTTTAGATTATTTTTATGAATTGATTCTTTGGTTATTAGCTACTGGTTGTTTGTTAAATTTTCATGATTGATGGATTCCAAAACTTCAAGTAAACACTAAGGTGGTAAATATATAGCCTATTCATCTGTGGTGTGTTTACCTGCTGTTTGAAAACTGTCTGAGTGTGTACCTTAGCATGAGTGTCATACTTGTGTTATTTGTTGTGCTAGTGTGGTGGTCATGTTTAAGAGTATCCTATGAAACTAAAACATCCAACTAAAATCATAAACTCATTAAGTAACAGTTGTTTGTGGTGGATAATACCCACTGCCATGGGTATTGTCCTGCTTGATGTTTTCAGCATAGTAACCTAAACCTTTGCACCCACAAGCTATATTTTTAGCTTTCTCATATATCTTGTTATGAGAGTAGTACACCGCTCCATATATGGTATGTAAGATGTGGGATATGGTTTCCTGAACCATATGTTTGTCTGACGATAGTTTTGTACCCTGAGAGCTTTGTGAGGCAGTTTTCTCGATAACGTTTGTGAGTTTGCGCTATTATACTTTTGCTTGATGTATGTGTTGTTTAGCTTAGTTGTGTGTATTTTAGACCTGAGTGTGTGTCTTGTATTCTTTTACGACGCTAGAAAACGAAGAAGAAGAAGAAGCAGTTGTGGAGCTGTGCGTCAAGTTCAAGTTACTTCAAGGCCAGGAACATTAAGAGACTTGAGGCAAGCCATCCTGATTCTTGCTGTTATAATACACTTATCATTATCTATCATGCATGTTTTACTTCTGAAAAGTTTACAAAAACTTTGATTTCCAAGAACTATTTTTGAGTGAATACTACTACTACTACTATTATGTCAATAGTTGATACTTGGTGTTACCAAGCCCATAAGCCACCATATGGTATTTATTACCATTACAAATATTAGTCCCTAAGTGGACACCTTAAAATTATGTTTTTACAAAACAAAGGCTTTATGGAAAAAACCCGGAGAAAAGGCGGATCCTTATTCTCCGGAGGAATGTGGAAGTGGTCATTTTTGGGAAAATGGTGTTTTTCGAAAATGACACATAACCTAGTCTTCGCCGGACAACCTTTACCGTACTGCCACCCTACCCCAACATGGGCACGGGGCTTAACTGGAAGTTTGTTCTTGTTAGTGTGTGTTCTATCTCAAACGCTATAAGGGACGGAATCCCTTGAACCGAGTGTCGCCAAAACTCCCAATGTTGAGACATAAAAAGTGTGGGATTAAGTTCACCTCTGGTCGCATCAGTTGAGGCATCCTGGCTGGCGGGGATTAGCTCGGTGCCGGGGATGACCGGTAAAACTCAACTGAGAGATAGACACATTCTAGCTTGAACATAGTGGAAGGTTATGATCAGTGATCTGATGTTTCACATACTGTTGTTACAGTCCGTGGTTATTCACGGCAGGTGTACTGTATCTCGTGGATGTGTACACCTCTGCAGAGTACAACTTTTTTGAAGAAGCCGCGTCCTCGGATATGGACAGTTGAATGGCCATGTAGCTAGCATTGTGTCAATGTTTTCAAAAGGATGTTTTCAAAAGAGTGTTGAACTCGGGAAGTTCGGAAAGGAAGAAAACCTTGTACCATGGAGGTACCGATGATGAAAAGCCAGAAGTTGTTTTACAAGAAGTTTTGCAGAGAAAATCTTTCTTCTCTAAGCAAACATCTGGAAATTGATTCCAAGAAGTTTTGCAAAGAGAAAACTTTCTTCTAATAAAGTTTTAGAAAACCTCTCGTACATGCGATATCGACAAGAGAAACAAAGCTATACTATTTTCTTCTGAAGTATCTTCTTCAGCAAAGACACAGATTAACCTGACTGCAACTGTGGTGTCATCCTATATGAACAGTGAACACTATTTATAGCCTACCTATTACACCATATAAGCATACTTGCATCTTTGGTAAGTCACATGATGGATGTCTTGCTGAGTACATTCAAATGTACTCATTATGGTTTCGCCCCTGGTATCTACTTGCCAGATTTTGAGAGGGAGTCTCAGAAGAAGATCAACGAAGAGGAGTACGGAGCTGATGGCTTTGCGAACTAGGATCGTCTCCGGGTCAGCAGCCTGTAGGTTAAGGCGTGACTTGGGCTCTACCGCGTTTTGTGTGTGTTTAGTCTTCCGCTGTGTGTGTTGTGTGTTGTCCTGCGTGACAACCGTGTAGTCTTGGTCAGATGACCATGCGTCTTTGTAAGTGTTGTGTAACTGTGTAATGGATATTGTATCTGTGTACCAGCTTGATATGTTGTTCACGACTGAATTTCCTGGGATCGTGAATGTATGCATATCAGGGGTGTCCTTGAACAATGGTTCGAAGGGCAAGCCCTACAGACTTGGTATCAGACCTATCCTGACCTTAAGAGACCTTAGTTAGCATGGACGTTAGCTAGTACCCTGACAATGGAAGTAAACCAAACCAGGTCACTAAGCTGACTATTTTTCAAAAGGATTCTATACTCCATCCTCTCTGTGTTTCAAGAAAACTATACTTACACTCAAGTTAAAAAGGAGCATCTTAAAATTTTGTACACTATTACCTAACTTAACCCACTTTAAAATCTTGTGTAGATGGAAGTTATATTCACCAAGTCCTTCCGGATGGGATCGCATGCACCTTGCTACCGCCGTTTTGAGGAGGATTTGATCAAGATGGCCCATCTTATCGGTCGTCCCACACCTGAGTTGAAGGGAGCCCAGATTCACCATGATGGACGAGAGTTGTCCTGGTTGGTGGTCTGCACCATCCGTGCACGTTTGCTAGCACCGTCAACCCCAGAGATCATTTGGGAAGTCGTGGAGAACAGTTGGGAAGATGGTATCCTTAGAGTGATGCAGCTGACCATTGCCAAGCTCGCGAACTTCTTTCGCGACAAGTTTGCAGCAACCCCTTATAGATACTTTGGAAGACGCGACGAGGATGACAGGCCAGTAGAAGTCACTGGAGACTTTGTGTTTGCTCGTCACTTCCAGCACTTGGAGGGACAGCTGTACAACAGCCAACTCTCCCTTGATAAAGTAAGGGCAGATTATGATCTGCGAGGAAGGGAGATAGATCAACTAGAAGCCGGTCTTGGTGCATCTTCGGTTACCGAGCGTCGTCTCAAGGTACTGAAGAAGACCATGAAGTACACTGACTCCCAGCACCGCACAAGAGTGAGATCCCTTCAGCTTCAGCTTGCAGCCAGCAAGGCCAGAGTTGAAGAGCTGGAGGAACAGCTACGCGCTTCCTCGAGCACTTAGGATGGCCGCAGGGTGTTAGGAGTTGTGTAATCCCCACCGAGACGCTTGTTTGTCTGTATTGTGTGAACTCTGTTAGAACTTGGAGTGTACTAGTTGTGTTGTAAGCCTTATGTTGTAGCCTTGTGAACCCTTAAGTTAAGTATGCTTGCTAAGATTCCGTTTCATGCGTATGTTAATCTTGGTTTGAGATGGCGTTTGTTTCTTCGACGGTTGCTCGTTGTTGTGGTATATATCGTTCTCATCTCCGTTATGAGCCGGTATGTGTCACCAGTAAAGAAAACCAAAACCACCTTTGTTCGCTCTCGCCTTACACCGTTCCTTGTCTTCAGCATGGCCAGCAATCTACTTCCATCACCTGAGCCGACAGTGGCTCAACTGTTTGCTCTGCTGTGGGAAGGAAGTGAAGCCGCTCATGCTAAACACTTTGCCACCCGTGTTGCCCTGGAACAGTTGACTCAACTTGTCATCACCAACGCTGAGAATACTACTTTCCTTATGAGAGAATACCAGCAACTGCTTGCTGAAGAGAGCCGCAAAAGGAAGACAGTGACGCCAGGAGAAACTAGTTCATGGGTGACTCGCGGCGTTTTGCCTGCGATGCCACAATCTTCAAGGAGGCGTGTGAAGGTCAAGCCTAGAACCACGGGTTGCTTTACCTATGGACAGGAAGGACACTTTGCTCGTGATTGCCCCAAGAAGTACCATATCCTAGCTCATCCTGATGAACCCCAAGAACGCCAAGGTCCATCCCGTAAGAAACGCAAGAATCTGATGAGTGGACCTCGAGACCAAGATGGTGTTGCAGAAGCATCTGCAACTCATGCCATAGCCAATGGTACATTTTCGAACCAAACCTGTGAACCCCCTTGCTTGCTTGTCGTTATACCTTGAGAAACCCGACGTAAATGGAACACTAGAAGTGTCACGTCGGACCAAATAAAATCTAACGATACTAACCAAAACCTCCATCTAAATTTTTGTATACCACCCCCCCCCCCTCCAGAGTAAATTAAACTTTTGCCGCATAAAATTGTTGCCATCTTACAGATTTGGTAGAACTACAAGTCTTTTAGAAACTCCAAAGAGATACATTACTCCGGAAATAACATTACACCAACAGGTAGAAGCTTCAGAAAAATAAGATACAAGTCTGACTCCCAGCACAGACCGCTACACCCATTTCAGTGTAGACCCTAACCTTACCAAGCTCTCACTGATGGGGGCCTAGTTGGAAGGTGAGCCACTCTCACCTGATGCAGAACCCCGAGTCAGTCGACGACGGATCCCCTCCAGTCTTCCAGGCTTAGTGCCACCAGCGTGAGCCTCCACTGGCGCAACCACCGGCACCACAGCTCGTCTTTCTTCCACCACGGTCTTGTTCCCGGTACCATACCACCAGTCGTGGATGTCCCAGCATGCGAAGATCATGGCTAACAGGATCACTGTGACCGATCCCACCAAGCAGCAGCTGAAGGATAGCACGATGAGGAAGTGCTCCAAGAAATTTGCTCGCTCGAGCAGAGAGACGTACTCCTTAAAGAAGTCATTGATTAACTGGGAAATGAAGCTCATCATGTGGTGCGATTTAGAGAACCTCGGCTACCCTTTTTATAGCAGCAAGAGCATAGCCCTCTCCTTCATCAAGCACTATGCGGGAAGAGCCGAAGAATCCAGCCGCAGTGCTCATAAATGGCGCGAAAACACCGCGCATCTCTTCACCAAGTGGCCAGAGCATCAACCCGTCACACTCGCAACAGTCCTACAGCGAGGTGTCAGCCCATCATGGACTCACAGTGGGCGGGACACCCTGATGCTGAAAGTGTGCGCACCAGATGAGAAGAAAAGGCCACGAGGAGAAGGAGAAACGAGGAGGGCATCGACTGCCAAGTGAGCCCAGTCCCACACGTCAGCAAAACACTCGAGAAAAACCTGGGTACATCTTGCTTCTGAGCTTTCCTCCAAATCATGGAAAGCCTACTAGCTGTTTGTAGCCTATACTCCTGCTAAACTAGGTTTCTGTGACCACTTATGGGTGGCCAGAACTTCCCTGTCGATTTTAGAAAAGTGAAATTTCTTGTTTTGGGGTACCTTAGAAAAGCAACTTTTCTGGAACAAGTTGGCCTTTCTAACCCTGGTTTGATAACATGGTTTTAAGAAAACAATAAGTACAAGTTTAGAGCATGGCACCCAAAACCTTTGAAAGGAAAACATTTTTTACCTGTGAATTTTGGTAAGGTAAATCAAAGGGGGGAAGCCCCTGTAAATAATGTTACAAACCATCAACACATGTTTGTAAACAAATCATCTAACATTGTTTGTTTTGACCATACCCTCTTCTAGCTTGCCTGCAAATCTCGGGAGGAGATTCTTTTAAGGGGGGAAGGTCTGTCACACCCCAGTTTTTGGACTCTTGGACTCTGCTCAAGAAGACAAAAATTAGGGCCAACAAATTTTTTTATAACAACATGATTGTTTGAACTAACATATGTTGTGATCTCAAACATATTTGCAACACAAGTTTTGTTTCTATATAAACCCAATACCATATGTTTCTGAGAGATATTCCTATTTATTTCTCCCTGATGTTTTTCCTATTCTTACTTGAGAGATCCTTATTCCAAGACTTGGATCATTATGGTTTACAACTTAAAATAAACTTTTAACCTTGTTGAGTCCAAGAAAACAAGTTTCCAAAATAATCTATGGGAGTTTTCTTTTAACTTTCCTATAGAAAACAATGTCTGAGAATAAGGCCAAATACCTGTTTTCTACCATTGTTTTCATCAAGCTATAAATTGTTATTTTATGATTCCTTGGAATTTAATTAATCCTTGATATATGTACTACAAAACTATAAGCTCAATTTTATTTTTGGTGAAATAAAAACTATCTTTTGCTTGATGTGTTTGTGGTATAAAATTAAGGCACGAAAAGACATTTTTAAGAAACAGATAAAAATAGAAAGTATACCTTTTCCTCCAATGTTTTCATGGCCTTAACTTATTTCAAAAAAAAATTCAAAAGTTGTTTATGAAAGTATATAACATGGTTAACAAATCCATACCTTGAAAACAAATTTTGAGAATCATTTGCACCCTGAAAACAAACTCAACTTTTTCAACTTTCTGTCTGTTTTCAACACTTAGAAAATTTCTAAGTCCTTAGTCTGGATTTTATGAATTTTTGCAATGAACTGTAGGAGATACACTTTTGCACCTTTGATTTCTTGTTGATTCCTTGATCTTTTGGAAGTGTGGCCAAGCCTAGTGTGTTGACCAGTATATCTACTCGAACCTAGGTATGGGCAAGACTTGGGTTGACATTATGGACCTTGCCCACTTGCCTACTTGCTCTCTAGGGCAGGATTGAACCTTGTCCACTCGTGGCTTGACCTAGGGCACCCTGTGCTCACCATTTGAAATGTCCAAAAGCCCTAGGGCTGGCCAATGCCAAAGCTTGGCACCTACCCGAGGTGACCAAAGTGCCCTCACCCTCCCCACCTCTTCTATAAATGTACAGAGGCCTCAACCATTGCACCTTGCACCTCCCATTTTCCCTCCTAGCTCCCCCTGGTCATTTGGACCCGAGCCCTTGTCCCTAGAGACCTTTGAGCTCGAATTCTAGCCGCCGGAGAGCACCACGGCCACGGCAGTGCCCTGCTCGCACCCCTCTCTTCCAGCCCCTCCCACTGCCATAGCAACATTCCCCTAGTTCCCGTGAACCTCCCGGAGACCACCCCGTGCCCTCTAGATCCCGGAGGCGCCGCCGCCGTCCATGGGCGCCGCCACGGACGCCGGCCGCATTCCGCCGCGTGCGGCCACGCCTGCTGCCACCTTCGCCGCCCCTCGAAGCCCCTCCCACCCAGCAGACTCCCCTGAGCCGCCCAGCCCTCCTCGGGCCCTCTAAGGTGAGCTACGGCCACCCTTTCTTCTTTCTCTATTCGGGTAGTGAGAGAGAGAGTCGGGGGGAGGAAGATGTGCCCGCGCCGTCCGATCCCAGATCGACGGCCGCGCTCAAACGACCGTTTTTTCCCGCGCCCGCGCTTGCATGCGCAGCGTAGCTGGGCTGCGCATCTGCTTAGCTGGGCCGCGCCCGGTCAGATCCGGCCCAGGTGCAAATTGTGTTTATTCATTAAATTTTAACAGAAACATCTATGATCACTTTGGACGTGGTAAAAATACTAAACGTGTCAAATAAAATCTGTAAAAATTCAAGGACCTAGAGATATGAAATCTAAACCATAGGGACTTTGCAGATCTACTTTTGGACCCATATTTTGAACAAAATAAATGTTTTTCCACATACTATCAGTGGGAATGTTTTAACTATAACTTTTAAAATATGTAGCCAAATGGGACAAACCAAACGGTTCTGGATAGATATTTAACCTCACATCAAGGTCAGTTATAGAATGAAAATGCCATCCAGTTTACTACAAGACCAGTAAGCTCTTATGTGATTTTTATAAGGATTTTAAAAATAATTTTTGGAGAAAATCCAATGGGATGAGCTTGGTATTGATTAGATCTATCTTATCCTAGCTTATATTAATTTTTGAAGCTCTAGATTATTTTTGGTGGACAGATCTAGAAACAGCACTTTTCTGTTTCTGTTTTTAATTGTGTGCTTGTTTGAAATGAGTTGTGTGGATGTTTTGATCTTGTTTCCTAGCATGTATAAAGTTGTTAGTACTTGTTATTAAGTTGTTTCCTTACAGTACCTCTACCTTAGAAAGTGTGTGCATGTTTGGAAACTGAAATAAATATGAAATAGCATTTGTTACCTTCTATTTTTTTTTTTGGAATTATTGTAAGAGCTAGATTTTGTGTGAATGCTTTATTAAATTTTGTGCTATGATTTCTATGGATCCAGTACCATTTTGGTACTGTTATTTTGAAGTTTAATACCTCTGTTAGCTTGCATGCCTTTTTTATAGTGAGGCATGGGTGGGTTTTGTTATTCTTATGCACTAGCATTGTTTTCACTAGAATAAATGGCTTTGTAATATTTTATTTTGTTATACTAATTTTTTTCATGAGTGACCAGAGGCTTAGTACCGCTTTTGCCTTGGTATTAGTGGGCCCATAACCCACTGGTCCCATTGCATCTTGGTTGAGTATGGAAACCCCCAACCATGCACCTGTGAGAAATTAACATGTTCAATTATATGATTGATCTCTATTTTTCCACCATGGAAAATATAATGGTTTGTTTTCACTTATGCAAGTGAGAAGTTTGTTTCTTATCAGAGAATACTAGTATGTTAGATGTGATCCATTTTGTTAGCATAATATTCCTTAGGGGTATCATGTTAAGAAATGATTCACTTTTGAGTGCTAAATTAAATTGTTTGCAAATAAACTAAATTCCTTGTGATTGATAGATTGTTTGTGGATGATTTTAAATTGAGTATTTGGATTTTTTTAAAGGCTTATACAACTTCTCATCAAGTGCATAGCTACTGGTTGTGTAGGTTGTACCATGTTTTGCTTGCTAGAAATTGTTTAAGAAAACAGAAATTGCTAGAATTAATTTGTGCATGTTTGATAGTCGTTTCATGGTTTTATTTTGATGGTCTTGCTTCCTAGCATGAGTAGGATTTGTGTACTGTTATTAGGTACACTTATGTTCATGACTTACTTGTTTAGGGTTAAGCATCATGATAGCATTGTTTGTTTCTCTAGTACTGAACTAGTGTCACCACTAGAAAATGGTGATTTATGCTATAGTTTTGTCAACCCTTATTTTATGAGTGTATGAGCTTATTATAGCATGTTTAGGAGGTTATTACTTCTGTTATCATGCCATGAATTATTTAGTTGCATGTGCTATGGGTGTAGATTAATAATTATTACTTATAGCATGCTTGTGTAGATTTTCCATCCTAGTATGCTATTAGTGCAGTCCTGTTTTATGCCTGTTTAATAGGAGTATTATCTTGAGTGAAGATGGTGTTTTAGATTATTTTTATGACTTGATTCTTTGGTTATTTGCTACTGGTCGTTTGTTAAATTTTCATGATTGATGGATTCCAAAACTTCAAGTAAACACTAAGGTGGTAAATATATAGCCTATTCATATGTGGTGTGTTTACCTACTGTTTGAAAACTGTCTGAGTGTGTACCTTAGCATGATTGTCATACTTGTGTTATTTGTTGTGCTAGTGTGGTGGTCATGTTTAAGAGTATCCTATGAAACTAAAACATCCAACTAAAATCATGAACTCATTAAGTGACAGTTGTTTGTGGTGGATAATACCCACTGCCATGGGTATTGTCCTGCTTGATGTTTTCAGCATAGTAACCTAAACCTTTGCACCCACAAGATATATTTTTAGCTTTCTCATATATCTTGTTATGAGAGTAGTACACCGCTCCATATATGGTATGTAAGATGTGGGATATGGTTTCCTGAACCATATGTTTGTCTGACGATAGTTTTGTACCCTGAGAGCTTTGTGAGGCAGTTTTCTCGATAACGTTTGTGAGTTTGCGCTATTATACTTTTGCTTGATGTATGTGTTGTTTATCTTAGTTGTGTGTATTTTAGACCTGAGTGTGTGTCTTGTATTCTTTTACGACGCTAGAAAACGAAGAAGAAGAAGAAGAAGCAGTTGTGGAGCTGTGCGTCAAGTTCAAGTTACTTCAAGGCCAGGAACATTAAGAGACTTGAGGCAAGCCATCCTGATGCTTGCTGTTATAATACACTTATCATTATCTATCATGCATGTTTTACTTCTGAAAAGTTTACAAAAACTTTGATTTCCAAGAACTATTTTTGAGTGAATACTACTACTACTACTATATATATACTACTATTATGTCAATAGTTGATACTTGGTGTTACCAAGCCCATAAGCCACCATATGGTATTTATTACCATTACAAATATTAGTCCCTAAGTGGACACCTTAAAATTATGTTTTTACAAAACAAAGGCTTTATGGAAAAAACCCGGAGAAAAGGCGGATCCTTATTCTCCGGAGGAATGTGGAAGTGGTCATTTTTGGGAAAATGGTGTTTTTCGAAAATGACACATAACCTAGTCTTCGCCGGACAACCTTTACCGTACTGCCACCCTACCCCAACATGGGCACGGGGCTTAACTGGAAGTTTGTTCTTGTTAGTGTGTGTTCTATCTCAAACGCTATAAGGGACGGAATCCCTTGAACCGAGTGTCGCCAAAACTCCCAATGTTGAGACATAAAAAGTGTGGGATTAAGTTCACCTCTGGTCGCATCAGTTGAGGCATCCTGGCTGGCGGGGATTAGCTCGGTGCCGGGGATGACCGGTAAAACTCAACTGAGAGATAGACACATTCTAGCTTGAACATAGTGGAAGGTTATGATCAGTGATCTGATGTTTCACATACTGTTGTTACAGTCCGTGGTTATTCACGGCAGGTGTACTGTATCTGGTGGATGTGTACACCTCTGCAGAGTACAACTTTTTCGAAGAAGCCGCGTCCTCGGATATGGACAGTTGAATGGCCATGTAGCTAGGATTGTGTCAATGTTTTCAAAAGGATGTTTTCAAAAGAGTGTTGAACTTGGGAAGTTCGGAAAGGAAGAAAACCTTGTACCATGGAGGTACCGATGATGAAAAGCCAGAAGTTGTTTTACAAGAAGTTTTGCAGAGAAAATCTTTCTTCTCTAAGCAAACATCTGGAAATTGATTCCAAGAAGTTTTGCAAAGAGAAAACTTTCTTCTAATAAAGTTTTATAAAACCTCTCGTACATGCGATATCGACAAGAGAAACAAAGCTATACTATTTTCTTCTGAAGTATCTTCTTCAGCAAAGATACAGATTAACCTGACTGCAACTGTGGTGTCATCCTATATGAACACCACTAATAGTGAACATTATTTATAGCCTACCTATTACACCATATAAGCATACTTGCATCTTTGGTAAGTCACATGATGGATGTCTTGCTGAGTACATTCCAATGTACTCATTATGGTTTCGCCCCTGGTATCTACTTGCCAGATTTTGAGAGGGAGTCTCAGAAGAAGATCAACGAAGAGGAGTACGGAGCTGATGGCTTTGCGAACTAGGATTGTCTCCGGGTCAACAGCATGTAGGTTAAGGCGTGACTTGGGCTCTACCACGTTTTGTGTGTGTTTAGTCTTCCGATGTGTGTGTTGTGTGTTGTCCTGCGTGACAACCGTGTAGTCTTGGTCAGATGACCATGTGTCTTTGTAAGTGTTGTGTAACCGTGTAATGGATATTGTATCTGTGTACCAGCTTGATATGTTGTTCACGATTGAATTTCCTGGGATCGTGAATGTATGCATATCAGGGGTGTCCTTGAACAATGGTTCGAAGGGCAGGCCCTACAGCTCCATTTCATGATCTCCGGCTTGGCGAAGCCCTTACCGTGGGATTCTTCACCACCACCACGCCGTCGTGCTGCTGGAGTTCCGAGGGATCCTCTACTTCCGCTCCCCGCTGGATCGAGGGAACAAAGGTCGTGATCAACCGTACGTGTGACCGATCACGGAGGCACCGCCGGATGCGGTGCACTTCTTCTCGCTATCGGGATCGGTGTGAGTACGACTACGCCAACAACGAGATTTGATCTCGTAACGCTTTGTGTCTTCAAGGGTATGTGTTCTCCTTAACCCTCTCTTTGCCCGTTGCACTTTGTCTCCTAGAATAGATCTTGGCCTTTCGGGTGTCTCTCGCATAGGAAATTTTTTGTTTTCTATGCTACGACCCCTACAGATATGACATTATTCCTTCCGGCTAGTTGTGTCAACCACAACATCAACCCTGCCGGATTTTCGAGAGGACCTAAGTCAAAATCCTTGAGGGAGAAACCAACCATCATTGCTGCTTGAGATTCAGCTTTGGTTAGTGGGTTGTTAACTTAGACTCGGTATGTTTCATCAAAGAGATTGCACCGGTTACCAATGAGATAAAATTACTAGACTCTCAAGATATGGACTACGATGTCAAGCACAAAAAGATGAGCGAGATTGCAACTCATGTATTGGCAACTTGACAAAGATGGTTGCACCTACATGGATTATTTGCAAAGGAACAAATCGAGGTCCTATTTGGGAAGACGATTGAAAAGATAACGAAGTTCTAGGACTTCTTCTCTTTCACGAAAGATCAGTCAGTGGCTGGGTGTGGATGTAACTTATTCAAACAAATGGAGGTAAGAACCTACCATCTCAAGAATAGTCCACACATGCATGACCTAGTTGGGATTATTCCCGAAGGAACCAGACAACTTTACTCGGATCCATGGCGACAACTTTCACCATAAGCACATAAATCAGAGAAAGTCACTTCAAACATCTGGAACACAACTTCGTGATGTCAGAAAGATGGTTCTGAAAAGTTTGCAACATTAGTGCCCATTTTTCAACATGGACCTCTTGCAACTTGGAGAAATAGGGATGTCATCAATGGGCTCGACAACACGCTTATCAGAACACTCTAAGAAGAGGGATTCATATGATACATGAACGAGGCAAGGTATTGGTCAGCTTAAAGGTCATGAAGGTGTACCTAGGCAAAACACCATGAGTGGAAATACCATCAAGTCAGTCCTTGGATCTGATCTTGATTTGACGATAGCCCAAATCAAATCAAGGGTAGAATGGTAGCATGTCCACTGAAGAGGTACTACCATGTTTCAACATGATGAGAACTAGACACCCCATTGCAAAGGAACAAGTTAGGAAGAGCCCTTGTCTTTGAACTCTCCAAGTTTTTGTTTAAGCTCAACCTACTATTCCAGGGTATCCAACACAATTTTTTTTGGAGGAAGGAGTAGTTCAAATCACCCCTTCTTTAGAAATCACGGTCAGGTAACCACCTGGTGATACTTCTAGAAAGACAACCAGAATATCACAACCTACCGGTATGTCTTAGAGTTTGAAAGGGATCCTGCTTTTCAAAGCAGTCAAAATGATCTTGAGAGCTTCGGTATGAACCTAACTCTCTGACTAAAAATGTGCACCGGAATGAACGGATTTGGTAACATGGTAAACTTTAAGTAGAGATCGGTTGACCAACAGTGCTAAGAAGGATACATATGTTTCTTAAACTTTTCAAAGCAATAAGAATTGCTAGGAATATCTTGTACACACCTTAATGCACACCCAACATTCTCGAGCATTCAAGCTTGTAGAAATGGTGAGTGAAGATGTGTAGGAGCATCACTTCATCAATAAGGCCATGAAACTCAACACAACCTCTTGATATATAAGAGTGTGATACTTGAAGGTGGAACAGAACAAAAGCTAATGAAACTTCTCTAATATGCGAATTACAAAACTTTGACCTAGTCCTAGAGATGACGAGGTACTGGAGTTTGTTTCTCCTGACATTCCAAGGTGAAATGTTCTCACGGAAAACAAGAGGAAATGCATGGGAATATCCAACACACATATGCAACTTGATGTCCAAAACAACGGATGGAGACTTGAGAGCAACTGAAGGGTGGAATCATGCTCAGGGGAGATCCTAAGATCAAGATGATGCACATGGTCATGCTCATTTGTAAAACCCATGCAAAAGAATTGGTATAGCTAAAATAAGAACAAACATGTGGAATTCAGGATGATCACTCTTGTTGTGACCCTTTTTTGGTTCTAAGGGAGAACATATGGCTATTGGAGTTGAGATTACCTAGCCATCCTGAGGTAGAACATGTTTCTCAGGATCAACCTAACGGATCTTGGCTTAAAGGTCAGCATCCTGTACTGATAGCGTGAGCATCACATGGTTATGAAACCGCATGATTTAACTCACCACAAATCAGCACATTCTGGGACCTTTGGTTCAGGTCTAAAGGTTAGGAACCCAAAGAAAGGAGTAACTACTATCTGAGAGCCTTAAAGGACACTATGAGTAGAAATCATGAGGTGTCTCTCAAAGGACAAACATAACTCCGAAATAATTTGAGTAGAGGACAGAGGATACATTCGAGGTGAAAGTAAATCTCGAGGTTTTTGAATTTGAGACTTAAGAACGTGAGAATGTGGAATCCACACAACTCTGAGAGATTATGATGGAAAGGAAATCTCCCAGTTTAGAAGATAACGGAATATGGAACACACATGACTCGACATTTTCAAATCAAAACAGATAGGGTGACCCCGAGTTAGAGCGATACCAGATAAGGAGAAAAAAGAATCCTAAAGAGATTTTTACAGTCCATTTGTAGTTTCAAAGTAATTTTCACAAACACTAGGCTCGACATCGACCAAGCAGTAAGGTTTTTCCTACATGCAGTCCTGCTCTGATACCATGACTTGTCACGACCCCGGACCCAAAGGTATACATACTGTTATGCGCTCCTAGTCATGGACCCACAAGGGCTTCAGGGTTACCATCTCGGCCGCAACAAACAACGGCAGGCAGACCGGATTCATCGGCACGCAAGCCGGATCACCAGGGTACTACTACTCCTTGTGTCCATGGTAGTCATAACCAACTATGCATATCAAAGCGTCCACGAATCGTATGAAACTGAAGGAACGGTACCAAAGCCATACAGAGATGCTATGTGTCCAAAAAGTGCAACAACAATCGAGGGTTACTGGGGTTACCAAGCCCCAGGACGAATCACATCGGCATGCGTGCTCGGAAATGGATCATCGGCTCCACAACCCCTCGACTGCGGCAACTATGCAGGCATAGCCAAAAATGTATAACAATGAGCTCGAAACCAACAACCGATCAAAGAAGCACTCTAGACATGGAAGTGTATTAAACACGTGTTACTAGAGTAGCTGTACAAACAGAGCTCACATGACCCAACATTACATCAGACAACGGAAGACAAGTTATGTTGCTAATCAACAAGAACCAAAGAGGCCTAAGAGGCCGCAACATAAGGCGACGTCCCAGCCCATAGATTCTAGGCAGCTACCTGGGAAACCAAAACTACTCGTCGATGTCAACGTTGAATCACCACCGATGTGAGATATTCACCTGAACCAAATTTAAGCAAACCTGAGTACGGAAGGTACTCAGCAAGACTTAGCTAACCTATTATATATCTGCTATTTTCATAAAGGTTTTATGAAGGCTATTTTGCGCAAAGCAAGATTTGTTTCTCCAAATCGAGGAAGAATAGCACGTCTCAAAGAGTGTTTTCAAATCAGATGAGAAAGCTAGTCAACTACTAAGGCTGTGTTTGTTTGGGCTTCTACTTCTGCTTTTGGGTCCAAAAAGCAGAAGCCCAAACAAACACCCAAATATTGCAAAGCACTTGTCAAAAGCAGCAGTGAAAAATGAACTAGGAATGAAGAAGCGGCCGAAGCAGCCTCGAGGGTGCTTCCCGCAGCTTTCTCATTAACTCTTGAACCGGTACATGCAACTGCCCATATACTTTCACGGAATTACAGAAAATTGCCACCCCTGTACTTCCACTGCCTGCTGCACTCGTGGGGACTGCTGCAACTACCGAACTGGTACACTACTCACTCGCCTGCCGCGCTCGCGAACACTTCGGCACCCGCCGGCTTCCCCGCTCGCGTGCTTTGCTTGCTTACTTTTCTCATCCACTAGCGATGCTACCAAATGATCTGTTCCGGCCAATGAACAGGAGTTTGCTTTCTAAAGAGCATGGATTGATTTGGGCCAAGCCTGTACGCATGCTGCTAGTTAGTGGTATGATTTTATTCAACGATAATTGAATGGCTTAGCACCGAAGTGTGCTAAAAAACACTTGGAGAAATTTTCTTGTCAAACAGTGAGCACCTTTTGACATTTGACATGTCCAGGTCACGACAAATGAGCATTGAAGTATGTATATGCCGCTGGACTTCTTTGTGTGAAAAAACTCTGTGATCCAATTTGATTTTTCAGTGTATCATTTGGGTTCCCAGGTGTTGCAGGGGCGCCGGCGCCGCGCAGACGGGGCCTCCATCGAATGCGACATGGTCGGGGCATCACATGGCGTGTTGGGTTAGGCAGTCGAGGGAATCTCGCCAGATCGTGCTCTTCTCCGGCAATCCAATATTGAAGCATGTCAACTATGTTAAAAAGGATCATCACCGCTACGGCCCACCAGCTACAGATACTTGTCAACAACAACAGTCCAAACAAACAGACCCTTAAATAGGCTTCGTGCATCTCGCCGCCACCACCCTTTAGCCATCACCTCCTTTCCCGTTGCCATCGCCATAAGCTAAAAGCCAACGGCTATAAGACAAAAACCAAAAGCCATAAGCCAAAATTTAAAAGCCAAATTTGTTTTGGCAAAAAAAAGGTCAAATTGAGATCAATCAGCCATTAAGCCTGGCAACTATGTTTAAAAAAATCATGTTTTGAATCAACACTTATACAACCTTTTCATAATTCAAGGGTACTCGAGACATTTCATACTTCAAACCAGCAGCAGCAGCCATCAACAGCGGTTCCTACCAAACATCTAATCTCAGAATCAATAGCTGCTTCCCACAGCTGATTTCTAACAGCTCAACAGCTACAGCTGCTTCTCAACAGCAGCATCTCAAACAAACAGACCCTAAGAACATCGTCTTTTAATCCACCAAATCATTTCAGCACCTCGTGCTCCAAAGATCACCACCTCAAGTTGTTCCGGTATCTCATGCTACAAGGTAACCCCTCTCGGCATCTCCGAGGAGGCATCCTTCATTCGTTATCAACAAGTTTTAGTCATTCCGTTCAAGTTATCTATGATCACAGAATCCGTCACCAAGTCGTCTTTAACTGCAGACACAACTTTTCAAAAAGATTTAACCTTGCAGGGGTGTACAACTTTACCCACACGTACCAACCGACTCTTAGTGCCACCGGGTTGGCACTAGTCCGGGAAGTGCCGGCAGAGGGTGGTAGATTACTGGCCTTTACCTTGTCGAACCATATCCATGAGTCAACCCAAATAGGGCCACCTCGTCAACAAGTAGTTGGCCACCTCCTGAAGGCACCTGTTCTGTGAGTCGGGATCAAGATTCGTGTACGTCCATCACTTGTCCCGGTCACGACATAATTTTCTCCAAAACATTTTTCAACTCACACACAGATGGAAATCTCAAACTACGTGGCTCATGGATAAGGATAAACAAGTTAGTTAGCTTGGCGGGGTTCATCGGCCCACGTGTGGATGTACGCTCAGTCTTGGCTCGAAGGCGAGAACTCCCTCCTAGGGGCATGAACAGGACAAAATGCCACAACCCATTGTGGCCTCACATCCATGCCGTGATTAGTCAGGTTATCAAAGATAATTCAAATCACAACAACCTAAGATAGGAGATTCACGCATTGACTAGATTCATCAACTGGATGGAACAGACAACAACTAGGCATGGCTAAGCAAGACTCACAGGGTTTAACGGAGCGCGCACAAACAAATCTATAGCTGCTAGGAGAAGTGGATCAGGATATGTACGCTATGCAGTATATAGGACAACTCTATCTACTGACATCAAATAGTTTGGAACCGAATGCAAAGTACGAGAACCAAAAGTCGTTGGAAAACATATATATGAGCAGATAAGAGGTTATGCTTGCCTTGCTTCAAGAAAACCAGATAAAGGCTTTAGGAATAAGTGCTTGACTTATCGGTTAAGATGAAGTATTCACCATTGGCATTGCTGGCCTTCTCCTCGGAGTCGTGTTCTACCGATAAGAAGCAAATACCGAAAAGGAAGCAATCAACACATGGCATCGATGCAATGCGCAATATGTATGCATGAGTAAGTTAATGCACTGAGAGAAAGCCCTACACATGTTCGCTGGGTTGCTATGGTTTGCATGACAATTATGCAATTTAATAGAAACTAGCCCGAAATAGACCCCGAAGGGGCATTTCGGGCAATTCTGAAAGTGAGTACAATTTTAATTGATCAAATGGGTTTTAAAACATCATAACTAGCTTGCATTTATCATTTTTAGCATTTTGGTATATAACTTGTAATTTTATGATAAAAAACTTATTTTCCATTTTTAAAAGAATTAAACAACATTTAAATAATGCCCAAAATTAAAGTTTGTCAAACATGTATGAAAATGACATATTCAGTTAGATTACATTTTTCTGAACATTTCCATGTTTTTATTATATTTTTACGACTTACATAATTAAAGTTATTAATTATACAAAATTACATTTAATTCTGAAAAGCCACAAATCAAATTGACATGTGGGGCCCTCTGTCAGTTTGTTATTATTTTATTAAAACATTTCAGAAAAACATAAACAGCTCACGGCTGGGGCCCGCGTGACGTCAACGTGACGTCCGGATGACGTCAGAGGTGGCCGACAGTGCCCTGCCGTGCTCGCCGGAGGCGAGCACAGCCCTCCCCAGCCCGTTCTACGCATACCAGAGTGTAGAGGAGGACGAGGCCCCCTAATTGACGCCAGAGTGGCGGCGACATGCGGCCACGGTGGCAACGGCCACGGTGACCGGCGGCGGAAGCGAACGAGGGCGCGGGGAGGAGAAGGGAGGGGTCCCCGAGGATCATGGGCTCACCAGGAACTCGAAGACGGGGTCGGGGAGGCCGGAGAAGCGCCGGTGGTGCCGGAATCGGAAGAGGGGAACGACACCGGAGGTGAGGAAGACTGCCCCGATTCGGCTCCTTCCGGCCATCCCTACAAACGAGGCTCGGCAGGAAGGTACATGAGCTCGAGGCGGAGCTATGGGCAGTCTTAACTCGACGGGAGGAGGACGGAAACGGCAGCGTACGACGATGGTCGGAGAGCTAGGGTTTCGGGCTTGTGTGCTACACAGAGAGAGAGAGAGGGCAGCTCGCAAGGGAGGAGGGGATGATACGACTAGCAGTTCGGCTCGCCCTCCTATCCGCGTGGGGAAGCAGACACACAGGAGGTGGCCACGCGAGGACGACGCGTCGACACGCAGCTGCCTGCTGCGTTCTGTTCAGAGGTAGAAGAAAGCCAAAACGAAAAGGGAAATTACTATAACCCACTAGAAAATGATGAAACTGCATTGAGGTCCTTTTCTCTTTTAAAATAGGACAGAAAAAAGTGTTGAGGCCCTTTTGGAAGAATAAAATTTGGCAAAAATACTTTTTGGAAAGCTTATAAAATTTCCAACCTTGCCATATTTTTGTTTTTCAAAATTTGAAAATGTTCTTAATTCAAATTTTGGGTGACCACTTTAAGTGGTTTTTGCTCATTTCATTTGTTATAGCAAATGCAAAAAATTTAACCATTGTTTTCATGCATGTATGAGATGCCAACAACACACCACCACCCTATTGTAGCAAAACAGTGATGTTACATAAAGATTGCACCGTAGTGCACATTCATGACATGATGACTACTATGATATTTAGTGCGGGCATTACAACAATATACATAGACCGTAATCCAACTACATCTATGACTAATAATCCACCCTCAGGTTATCATCCAAACCCCCTTAGGTATTAAGTTGCAAGCAACAGATAATCCCATTAAGCAATGTGTGTAATGTAAGCAATGATTGTACACGCGGGCACTCTCACCGCTGTTTTCTCCCTAGTGGCAATAGCACATCCTCCCCTGTCATGTTTCTGTCACTCGAGCACATGCGAAAAGGAGGCATGAACCCACTATCAAGCATAAATACTCCATTTTGGAGTCACTAGCAACTACTTGGCCAGAGCAACCACTAGAAACGGAAAGCATGCAGGATCACAAATAACATATGCAATAAAGACCATAATCAACTTGGCATAAGTTCAATCTTCATCGGATCACATCAAACACAGCACATAGAGTTACATAAGATCAATCTCGATCATGTTAGGCAGCTCACGAGATCTAAACATGGAGGCATAGGAGGAGAAGACAACGATCTAGCTACTACTATGGAACCGAAGTCCAAGGATGAACTACTCACGCATCACTCCGGAGGCAGGCATGGTGATGAAGAGGCCTCCGGTGATGATCTCCTCTCCGGCAAGGTGCCGGGAGACAGCTTCAGAACCCCCCTGATCAAGGGTTCACGACGACGGCGGCTGCGGAACTTTTTGGGGATATTTGATCAGGTGTGATAAGGGGTAGCCCGATCTTCTCAGTGAACTCTTTGATAACCAATGTGATACCTCGCTCTCTCCTTTGGCTAAACCCTGTTACCAATTGCAATAGCACTTAACCCCTTCGGATATTCGAGACTCCACACTCTTGCACACGCAGCCACCGACTACAAGTGGTCCTGTTTCTCCTTATTCCCAGTGGAACAGCAGAATACACTCAGATTTGCAAAGGTATGATGATTCAAGATGAATGCTTCAAGCAATACAATCTAGAAGTCTAGGGTTTTTGTTTTAACGTAGTCTAACCTAATCTATGCGCCCCAAGGGGTATATATGAGGGGTGGGGTGCGGCCACAAGGTGACTTGCGCAAGCAAGACCCACCAACCCGAATAGGAACCCAATTGGACCTAGTTTTGGACTTTGGACTCAACCACAAATAGATACAAACCGACCCATGCTAGGGGTGCGGCCATAATGGTATACAAACCATATTTAATACTAATTGGACTCTATATGGTGCATTGATAATCTTTGTGGGCGCCCTCCTCTTGTTATGTCCCTCCATGAGTGTGGAATAACAATCTAGCACTTGTTTTCCACACTTGTAGAATTGTTTTCACCATGATCAACATTTGTTTTCAGCTTCTCTCCATCCACGTGCATCATCTCTCCTTGTTCTCCATCCTTAATGCTTGTGTTATCAACAAACCTAAGAATACAAACATGCATGGATTTAGGTAGTATAAAGTTCTCATAATCACAAATGTTATACTCAAGTAGGAGTGAATTCACCTGTTGTTGTAATAATTTAGTCCTTGATCTTGTCATAGGACCAATCCTCACTTCATCATTCTTTGTAGGAATATCATGTGAAATAATAGGTGAAACACTAGGGATGTCCTCACCATCCTCCCCCCTTGAAAAGCCTTGATGTCCTCATCAAGGTCATCTCCATGATATGGTGTCAAATCAGCAACATTGAAGGAATTGCTCACTCCAAACTCATCAATTGGAAGATCTAAATTGTATGCATTGTCATTTATTTTTGCAATCACTTTGTAAGGACCAGCACCTCTTGGCAATAATTTTGATTTCCTTCGCTTAGGGAACCTATCCTTCCGAAAGTGCACCCATACTAAATCTCCCTCTTGAAAAATAACTTCCTTCCTCTTTTGATTTCTCTTTTGAGCTACATATTTCCCTTTCTTCTCAATAGCATCCATTGTCTTCTCAAGTATCTTCTTCACAAAATCAGCCCTTTTAGATGCATCCATATTAGTTCTCTCTTGAATTGGAAGTGGTAACAAGTCAAGTGGTGTAGTAGGCCGAAATCCATAAACCACCTCAAAGGGACACAAATTAGTGGTTGAATGCACAGCCCTATTATAAGCAAACTCCACATGTGGCAAGCAATCTTCCCACTCCCTCAAATTCTTCTTGATCATGCTTCTCAACAATGTAGACAATGTCCTATTCACAACTTCAGTTTGCCCATCAGTTTGGGGGTGGCAAGTAGTGGAGAATAACAATTTAGTTCCAAGCTTCCCCCATAGTGTCTTCCAAAAGTAGCTCATAAACTTGACATCTCTATCAGAAACAATTGTTCTTGGCACACCATGTAATCTCACAATTTCTCTAAAGAACAAATTGGCAATGTGAGAAGCATCATCACTCTTATGGCAAGCAATGAAGTGTGCCATCTTGGAAAATCTGTCCACAACTACAAAGATGGAATCATGGCCTCTCTTTGTTCTTGGCAAACCCAACACGAAATCCATACTAATATCCTCCCATGGTGTACTTGGTGATGGCAATGGTGTGTACAAACCGTGGGGCTTCAACTTGGATTTTGCCTTATTGCATGTAATGCATCTTTGCACCAATCTATACACATCTCTTCTCATATGTGCCCAATAAAAAATTTCAGCCAACATGAGCAATGTTTTCTCTCTTCCAAAGTGTCCCATTAAACCTCCACTATGAGATTCCTGTAATAAGAATAAACGCAAAGAACACTCGGGAATACATAATTTGTTAGCTCTAAACAAGTATCCATCATGTATATGAAATTTATCCCATGCCTTAACATTAGAACATTTATTAAATGGCATAGAAAATTCTTTATCATTAGCATATAGCTCTCTAATACCCTCCAAACCCGAGACCTTGATCTCTAAATTAGAAAGTAACATATTTTTCCTTGATAAAGCATCAGAAACTACATTGTCCAAGCCCTTTTTATGTTTAATTATGTATGGAAAAGACTCAATAAATTCAACCCATTTAGCATGTCTTTTATTCAAATTTGTTTGGCACTTTAAGAATTTCAATGCTTCATGATCACTATGTATAATAAATTCTTTAGGCCACAAGTAATGTTTTCACACCTCTAAAACTCTCACAAGTGCATATAATTCCTTATCATAAACAGAATAATTCAATTGTGCACCATGTAATTTTTCAGAAAAATAGGCAATAGGTTTCTTTTCTTGCATTAATACTCCTCCAATACCTATGCCACTAGCATCACACTCAATCTCAAATTGTTTGTCAAAATTAGGAAGCATTAACAAAAGGGACGAAATCAACTTCTCTTTAATAGCATCAAAAGCAATATCTTGTTCATCCTCAAAATCCTGCAACACATGAGAAACACCAAGAGGAATAGGGGTCATGTCATTAGAAACTAAAATCTCTCCCTTGTGCATAAGCACTATAGGAAGCATAGTAGGATCCTCCCTAAATTCTCTCAAGTCCTCTCTAGTAGCTAGCATGCATAATAAGCTCACTCCCTCACTTTTATTTTTTCCACTCGAATTGGATGCCCTATTTTCACGCACAACACTCAAATTTTCACTCTCTTTCTTTTCAACACTCTCAGGAATTTTTTGTTGGGAATATGCCCTAGAGGCAATCATTTATGATGTAATTCCCACTGTATTCATAAAGTTATTAAGTTGTCCTTGTTTTGAACATCTGATATATGTCATTGAATATGTGATTCGATTGTGGAACTATATATTCATGTTGTTCATACTAGATTGTCCTTGGTCATTTAGGTTGTGCTGGACACACACCCTAGACTAATGTGAGTGTTGGCTGATGACACGGTTCCACTTGTCATGGGCATGGTGATGCCATTCCAACGTTCACGGACTTGGCTAAAGAGTTTAGCAAGTCGGACTGACCCACATTGAGATGCAACGATCAAGTCGTCATTTGCATGTCTCAATCAATGTAATCCTTAGACCCGAGGTTGTCGCACAATCCGAGTTGTGGATCACCGACTTAGGTTCTGTCAAACGTTGTTCTGTGACAAGGCAACTATAAAGGCAGAGTTCGGGTCGAATGAGAAGCAAGCTGCGTGATGTGGATAATCAAGATGGGATTTTGCCCCTCCGAATGGAGAGATATTCTCTGGGCCCTCTCGAGTGATATGATTCAGGAAGCATGGCCATGCACGACTCAGTTAAGTGTTAACTGTGTCGGTTGACTAAGAGTTAGTCAGATGAATCACATGTCACAGATCGAGAAGAGAGTTGAGCTATTCAAGGGATGACGATAAATCGCCTATAGCTCGACAAGGTATATCGTGAGGCAAAAGGGACTAAGATGAATATCACATTGAAAGGTATGTCGTCATGACTCAATGGTACTTGGGAGTCGGCACGTTCTGCTAGGAGCCGCTACCGATTGATCGATTGGGAGTTGGACTCCAATCGTGTCCAAGTCGCCATGAGCCTGCAGGGTCGCACACTTAAGAGCGGGAGCAAGTATTGGTCGGGTTGGACCCGAACCAGAAATGGACTGGTTTTGTGAGTCGGACTCACAGAGGGAATGGGCCACAAGTGTTGTGAAGCCCATTACCATACGCTATATAAAGAGGGGCGCAGGTTGCCCAGCGGGCACGTTAGTCCACTCTCCCATGCGTTGGAAACGCTAGCCCCACTCAGTCCAGTCGTCGCACCAGACCTAGCAGTCTGCCGTCGGAGCTCCTCCTCGTACGTGTGGATACCGGCAGAGGTGCTGTACGTTCAGCACTTCGACGTTCGAGGGATTGGATCAGCCGGACCGGATCGTGGGACTGCACTGCCCCGACGCGCTTCATCGATAATCCGCAACCGCGCGTCTAGTGGTAATCATCGTGGCCTTCTACCTCGGCTAGATCTTGGAAGTACCGCGTAGGAAAAAGTTTTTGTTTATCTCTACGCGAACCAACATTTTTTGTCTAGATTCATTTACAATTTGTTGTGGTGTCATAGGTCTCAACACTATATCCTTCTCCCTCCACTTGAGTTGATAGGTATTTGCTCTCCCATCATGTATCACACTCCTATCAAATTGCCAAGGCCTCCCAAGCAACATGTGACAAACTGACATGGGCACCACATCACACTCAATGGTGTCTTTATAAGGCCCAATTTGGAATTCAACTCTCACCATGTGGGTAACCTTCATCTCTCCTTTATCACTAAGCCATTGTATATGATAAGGATGAGGATGTGTAATGTATCTCAACTTCAATTTTGCACACAAATCTTTGCTTGCCAAATTTCTGCAACTACCACCATCAATAATAACCTTGCAAGCCAATTGGGGACCAACAATTGCTCTTGTTTGAAATAAGTTTCATCTTTGACTTTCAGGACTTGGAAGAATACTCAATGTTCTAGGTGTGCAAACAAAAGTAGGATATGTGGAAGGATATGCATCAAGAGGACCATCATCATCATCATAAGCATCCTCTTGAGAAGGATCAGCATCATCACCAGTTTCATACTCACCATTGTCCTCATTAATAAGCATAATCTTTTTATTTGGACAATCCCTCTTGAAGTGGCCTTTACCTCCACATGTATGGCAGCTCATGTCCCTATTTCGAGCTGTAGAAGAAGTGGATCCACTTGCACTAGCTGCTGGTTGTGCTTGCCTCTTAGACATAGAGGTAGTACCTTCACTTTTTGTAGTAGAAACCCCACGGCTAGGGGTAGGTTGTGGCAATGGTGGTGAATAAAATGAAGACCTATTAGGAAAAGGTCTCCTTGGAGCCATAAGAGCCTCCTCGGCCAATTGTTTTTCTGTCTCCCTTGCTTGGTGCAACAATTCATTCATATCATTATATTGTGTAAGCCTCACAATGCTCTTAATTTTGAATTGCAAACCTGAAAGGAACCTTTGCATAGTGTGCTCAATATCCTCTCTCACTCTAGCTCTTTGCAATATCAACTCCACCTCTCTATAATAAGCATCCACAGATTTTGTACCTTGCTTCAATTGTTGCAATTTATCATACAAAGACCTCAAATAATTCTTGGGCACAAACCTATCTCTCATGACTTGCTTCATCTCCCTCCAAGTAAGAACATCAGGCTCTCTATTTCTTGCCCTTGTCCTTGTAATATTATCCCACCATAGCAAAGCATAGCCATCAAAACTAGAGGAAGCAAGCTTGATTTTTCTCTCCTCATTATAATCATGCATCCTCCATAATTTTTCCATCTTGATCTCCCACATGAGGTACTCTTCAACATCATCAGTATCAAAATTGAAGGTAGATAGCATAAATTTTGGTTTACCAAGTCCATCATGCTCTCGGTTTGGTTCATTGACAGGAACCCTTGCTGCTTGAAAGCCACGGCCAGCAACATGATTAGCTCTACCACCTCCACGGTTAGGAGGCACAAAATTAGCCTCCCCCTCCTCCTCCTCGGCATCACCAAAAGCACTCCCACCATCCTCTCGGGCAGGTAATCTTTGGTCCAATAAAGTAGCCAAGGCACCAATTCTAGTAGTCAATGTATCAAGAGAAGCTTGCATTCTATTAACTTGCTCTTGTGTACCAGCAGCTGTATCAGTCACTTGTCCAATTTGAAGGCCCAAATTCTGAACATGTGTATCCATATCCACTCCATGCTTGTCAATGAGAGTATTTAATTCAGCATGTTTAGAAGCAATAGTGGAAGTCAATTGTTCCTTCATCTCCTCCAAATCTGTCCACTCCACTTGTTCATCACCATGTTTCTTCTTAGCCCGTGTAGAAACATCACTAGGAGCAACCATGATTAATGGGTTAGTGAAATAAACAAATTGCTATGGGTTGTGGTGTTCTCTCTCAACTCACTCAAAACCAGCAAAAGAGGTGATCCTTACTGCTCCAAATTGAATAGAAAATCTTACCACAAGTAATAGCAACTAATGTGACTTGGTGTGAAGAATAGAATACCCAGGGGTTTTTGCTCTCACAAAGGTAAAACAGGTTATATGGTGGGGCTTGGTATGGATACCTAACAATCACCAATTAACAAGTCCTATTGCTATTTGTGAATGATACAAAAATAACACCTAGGAAACACACACCAAAATTGGAGACAAATGTGGCAAAGCAAATATATGGAGGAAATTTTGCAATGCTCTAGAAAGACACTAGCCAAGCTCAATGATAATCAGGCACAAGATTGCTCAATGTGTGGTGTCAATGATAGCAATGAAAACAGCTCCAAATGATAGTAATAGCAATGTATCTCAATGACCTTTCTTTTTGCTTTTTCTGTTTTTCTCTTTTTCTATTTTCTGTTTTTCACTTTTTTTATATACTTTTTATGGCCGAAAACAACTAAAGGAGCAAATGAAAATAAACAGCTAAATCAATGTGACACAATATGATAATGAGCAGCCTGAAAAGAGCAATAAAATAGCTAGTCTTGTGGGCAAGGTACCTAATTTATTTGTTGTAGAAAGGCTGTGTCTAGGTTGCACAAAGATTGGACTGGAATTCCTAACGAAAAGATCAAAGAAAAACAACCTAAAACTAGCTAGGAAGCCCACGGCAGAGAACTGACCGTTTTCCTGCAGGCGGCAGAGAAACAGCTCGTTTTGAGCTCGCGGCAGGCGATCATGGCAGAAAACTGGCCGTTTTTGTGCCGTACGGCAGAGCTGCGGGCGCGCGCAAAAGGGCAGAGGGTGGCTGTGGTTGCGCGCGCGCGTACAGTAGCGGCGGCAGCGATTTTATCGCAAAACGCACCGCAGCAGAGCGAACCCGAATCGAAACGCAACAACCCACGGCAGCGGCGGCAGCAAAACGGTGCGGATCAACACCACACGGCAGCGATTTTGTGTGGAATAAGAACCACGGCAGCAACTCGATTCCGACTAGGATTAGAACCACGTGATCCCGAGGAAAAAATAGATGGCAACCACGGCAAAGAACACAAGATCTCCTGCCACGGTATAAAATAGAAAGCACTCGGATTGGAACCACAAATCCTCTCGGGTAACTAATTTTTTTGGAATTTTTTGATATAGACTCAACTCGAAAAATAAGAACAACTAAGAACCCTAACCCTAACCGAAACCTAATGACTCAAAAGGAGAAAAATTAACACAAAATCAAAACACAAAACAGCACTAGAAATTGAAACTAGCAATTATCTAAGGCTATGGCAAAAACTACTACTATTTTTTGTGGCTTTTTCTGGATAGGTAATAAAACAACTCGAAACTAAAGGGATGAATACAGCTCACCGAGTAAACCCAGTAATCTGATACCAAGATGATAAGGGGTAGCCCGATCTTCTCAGTGAACTCTTTGATAACCAATGTGATACCTCGCTCTCTCCTTTGGCTAAACCCTGTTACCAATTGCAACAGCACTTAACCCCTTCGGATATTCGAGACTCCACACTCTTGCACACGTAGCCACCGACTACAAGTGGTCCTGTTTCTCCTTATTCCCAGTGGAACAGCAGAATACACTCAGATTTGCAAAGGTATGATGATTCAAGATGAATGCTTCAAGCAATACAATCTAGAAGTCTAGGGTTTTTGTTTTAACATAGTCTAACTTAATCTATGCGCCCCAAGGGGTATATATGAGGGGTGGGGTGCGGCCACAAGGTGACTTGTGCAAGCAAGACCCACCAACCCGAATAGGAACCCAATTGGACCTAGTTTTGGACTTTGGACTCAACCACAAATAGATACAAACCGACCCATGCTAGGGGTGCGGCCATAATGGTATACAAACCATATTTAATACTAATTGGACTCTATATGGCGCATTGATAATCTTTGTGGGCGCCCTCCTCTTTTTATGTCCCTCCATGAGTGTGGAATAACAATCTAGCACTTGTTTTCCACACTTGTAGAATTGTTTTCACCATGATCAACATTTGTTTTCAGCTTCTCTCCATCCATGTGCATCATCTCTCCTTGTTCTCCCTCCTTAATGCTTGTGTTATCAACAAACCTAAGAATACAAACATCCCTGGATTTAGGTAGTATAAAGTTCTCATAATCACAAATGTTATACTCAAGTAGGAGTGAATTCACCTGTTGTTGTAATAATTTAGTCCTTGATCTTGTCATAGGACCAATCCTCACTTCATCATTCTTTGTAGGAATATCATGTGAAATAATAGGTGAAACACTAGGGATGTCCTCATCAAGGTGTTTAGGGTTTTCCATCCAGGGGAATAAATAGGATAAGGGGGAGAGGCGGTGGAGCCCTGGGGGCCCACACCATCCCCTGGCGTGTCCCGGGGGGACGCCACCGTATGGTGTGGCCCCCCTGTTGCCCGTCTTCGAATCCTCTTCGGTCTTCTGGATGCTTCCGGGGAAAATAGGAACTTCGGGATTTGTGGGGTCCAATTCCGAGAATATTTTCAGAACAACTTTTCTGAAATAAAAAACAGCAGAAAACAGGGAACTCGCACTTGGCATCTTGTTAATAGGTTAGTCCCGGAAAACGTGTAAAAATGCTATAAAGAAGGGAGAAAACATGTAGCAATTGGCATAATATCATCATGGAGCATCGGAAATTATAGATACGTTGGAGACGTATCAAGCATCCCCAAGCTTAGTTCATACTCGTCCTCGAGTAGGTAAACGATAAAACACAATAATTTCTGAGGTGACATGCAACTAACATAAACTTCATCATAAAAATGTAAAAGCATATGGAAGCTGAGATCATAGAACTTTAACACAAACATGATAAATAGAACTTTAATAATAAAGCATAGCAATAAATTTGCATCATGAGGAGTATCTCAAATAAAATATAATGAATAATAATACAAAGGAAGATATATGTTTGTTTCCGGTATAGAGAAAGCATGGCAAAGTGTTATTTCGATAGTCCTTAAGAGTGGGGCAAAACATAAATGCAAGGACACCTTCAAAGTTTATGAGGAAGACTAGAGCAAATAATTTGAGAACAAACAATAGCACATCATGAATCAATTAATAATGTTTATGGGACAAATGCACATAAAACTCATAATGGCAAAAATGCTCTCTCAACTCTGCATAAAGTTAGAAGATGGAGACTCAACATAAAAGTAAAAGAAAGGACCTTCGCGGAGGGAAGCAGGGATCACTCATGTGCCAGAGCTTTTATTTTATTAAATAGAGGTATTAAAAGTTTGACATTGAGTGTCTATATTTTGGGAGATGTATGCTAATGTCAACGAATGGTAAACAGAAAATATAGTACGTCACAAGCCAACTGGATTCACAAGAGCAGTTTCCATGTGAAGGACGCATCTGGGTAGAAGGTCATCCCTCTTTCTCTTTTGTTTACACAATTATGGTTTGACTGGTAAATCAGGGGCAAAATAGTGAAGATAATTTGTTTGCATTAATTTGGGGCTAGGCACCCTGCTGCCAGCTCTTCTATCATTTGGATAAGTGGATTAAGCCACTAGTCCAGGGTGTGAAATCCAATCAACAAGTGAGATAAAGCTTCTCTATTGACGTTCTCATGAGCAAAAACAGGAACATAAAGCAAGAGTAATTTTGAAGGTTTTAAAGGTAACCCATGAGCAATTTACTTGGAGTGGCAGTTAAATACCACATGTAGGTAGGTATGGTGGACACAATGGGAAAACTTTGGTTTTAGGGAGTTGGATGCACGAGTAGAGCTCATACTCAGTACAAGTGGAGGCTAGGAAAAGACTGGGAGCGACAAATCAAGAGAGCATAAGAACCATAATCATGCATAGAGACATAAACATCATTACTTAAAGCATAAGGGGTATCACAAGTTCAAAAACTAAATTATCATAGAGGCTATTAGTGAATGGTTCATATTCATAAACATGGTGTGAGCATGCGCCAAGTCAACAAAATAAAACATTCAAAAGAGAATACCATAAATTTATGCTTTACTATGACAAGAACAAATCATGAATCTTTCAATGGTACATTAAACACTCTCAGCTATTTGAGGCTATTCATGCTACTAAAAAACCACAAGGCTCTAAAACTAAAATAACATCTAGCATGGCATGAAAAAGTTCTAGCAACAGTATATACAAGCTTCTACTTGCACCAGTATAAAATTCTACTTCAAGAAGCAGTTTGTTTTCCCAACAAGCACCATACAAAACATGCTTTAACCAAAACTCTACAAATGCTACAACAAGAAAACATGAGAGTACTCACATAACGCTACTAAAACTAACAGCTCTGATAAGAGATGCATGCAAAACATGAGCTAAATAAATGCAACAGCTAGACAAAGATTAAGAATACAAAGTATTCCCATGAAAAAGCGGAGCGTGTCACTCTCCAATAAAAGAATGCTAGGGGTCCAACCAAGCTTATTGCAAAAAATAAAAACAAACTGAAAGCAAAAAATAAAAGACGCTCCAAGTAAAGCACATAAGATGTGACCGAATAAAAATATAGTTTCACTAGAAGTGACCTGATAATTTGTCGATGAAGAAGGGGATGCCTTGGGCATCCCCAAGCTTAGACGTTGAGTCTTCTTGGAATTTCCTGGGATGTACCACCCGGACATCCCCAAGTTTAGGCTTTTCACTCTTCTTGATCACGTCATAACATCCTCTGCTCTTGACCCTTGAAAACTTCGTTCACACAAAACTTTTCACAATCTTCATTAGCAACGTTAGTGCAATCGAAATACTAAATTCACATGGTTCAGTTTCAACACAAGCCTAACACTCAAAAACACATTAGCTACTGTCACAACTTCTTTTAAAAATCTTCTTCTCAAAATAACACCAAAAGAAAGCGATTAAGATGCAAATGCAATTTTGGCAGATATCTGTCAAAATTGGACAGCAGGTAAAGATGATTTTTTTTTGAAAATCTTCTGTTTCTCAAATCAAAAAGTGGTCAACTAAGAAAACTTGCGTATATTTCCCAGGATTATGCGCAAAAATAGTCAGGTCATTTTTAATTTTCTGTGATTTTATCTGTTTCCTGCGCAGAAATCCAAAATATAGTCTCAACTTTCCACTAGAGGCTTTACTTGGCTCAAAAAAACACAAAAGAAAAGATACAGTGGGGTTGCTAAGGAAATAGACAACACCCAGGTGCAAAGAAAACAAAACAAAACGAAGGAAAACGGGTTGAAAACTGAGAAATAAAATGGGTTGTCTCCCGGTAGCGCTTTTCTTTAACGCCTTTCAGCTAGGCATAGAAAGCAACTCAAGTATTTTCATGTGAAGAAGCATAAACGTCATAACTTGCTCTAATAATAGAGTCAAAGGGTAGCTTCATTCTCTTTCTAGGAAACTGTTCCATACCTTTCTTCAGTGGGAATTGATATTTTTAATACTCCCTTCTTTCATATCAATAACAGCACCAACAGTTCTAAGAAAAGATCTTCCCAAAACAATAGGACAAGAAGCATTGCATTCAATGTTCGTAACAACAAAATCAACAGGGACAAGGTTATTGTTAACTATAATAAGAACACCATCAATTCTACCATTAGTGTCGGTGGTGGCCCCTTCTTATCGCCCTCCGCTCACCTGCTCCTCGGAGATAAGCACATATCAATTGTGTGGCCTCCTTGGTTATTTTTCCTCTTAGTCCTCTTTTCTTCTTACTCACGCAGGTCCTCATGGTCCTTACTTTCCTTGTTACTTTTCTAGGTCCGATATATGTAGGTATTTATAGTGCCTTCTCGCACTTTTCTACAATTTGCATTAAGAAACCTGTAATTATTCATTTTAACATAGCGTTGATAATTATTGCAGAAAGTGCTTCGAAAAGGGAAATAAAGACCCATCCTGAAGGAGAAATAGGTGAATTAAAATATTACATATGATAATCGACAACACTGTGACACCGTCCACGATGTTTTATAACTCATGGTTACGATGCTACTAGGACTGCCGAGGAGTGTCCGAGATATGCTTGGTGTACCGGTATTTTGTAGTATCGGATTTGTAATCAATCACCTACCATAGGATTCTTGTCCTTGAAGTGTTGCCCTCTATATATACTCGACCGAGAGACTCAATACAACATCCAAGGATTACACCAATATCATCCTATTTCAGATGGCGATCCTTATGGTTAAACAAACTTATTGAGACTAGTCACATGTATATACTAAACTAAGATTAATCAGTGAATTTTATTTTTGCCATTGATCATCCAAAAGCCATTAGGAGGTTACTAGATGCACATTCACATTTGCTTCTGAAACGATGAGGGCCAGTGACCTACCCCTTTACCTTTGCATTGAAAAGTGTGGTGACTTCTACACAAACAAGGAAAATAGTTACATTTCTTGCATTCTTTCTATTACAAGCGAGTATACAGGCGGCAGTCATATATTTTTCCGAATTAACATCTCATGGTTCTTTTCCCACGGCTCCCAGTGGGCCGCTGGGATCATGCTTCAGTGACACGTCCTTAAACATCTTGCGGCTGAGGGTGTTAAAAACTGCTCTCGAGTACTGTCGCGAGGTGTTCCTCCAGTCAACTCCGGCTTTCATCATCAGCTCAAACTCCTCATAGCTTATCTTACCGTCCTACAGGACACATACATTTGGTCATTTAGCTACTGTACATACTATAATAATCCCTTAGCCATTCTGGTCTCTTACGATTTCTGTATTCCTATTTCGTTCGCAGGTGACAAGGATCGTGCTAACCTTGTCGATATCAACATCGAAGATGATGTCATCTATGGATTTTTGGTCACCTCTTGGGGATAGCGCTTCTCTGAGCTCTTCGATCTCTATGAACCCACTCATGTTCTTGTCGAAGTAGTTGAACACCCTAGGGAGATGTTCCTCGCTCCGAATTTTCTTCAGGTGAATAGAAACCGTCACAAACTCCTTGCAGTCCAAGGTGCCATTTCCATCTAAGTCAGCCTAAAGTGTGAAAACGCGAAAGATTTAATCTCTCTCCATCCAAAGATGCATTAAAAATATCTTGGTAAAAAGTGAGATGGCAGGATCTCACAGCTTCCATGAGCATATCCACATCCGTGTCATGGACATTGTTCCCTATCATTTGCAGGCCTTTCCTGAGCTCATCGATTGTCAGATGCCCATCCTTGTTAGTGTCCAACATGTGGAACAGCTCGGTGATCGCCTCAAGCTCTTCGGCTGGTAAGTACTCCGCCACCACCTAGCCAATGAACAAAGTTCAGCATATGTAGGCTCATCAACATCCATAACCCCAGGAAATCACAGTTAGGAGAAACAGTTAATTGAGCTCACAAGCAGGGCCTTCTTCTTGAACTTGTTCATGACAGTGAATTGCTTGAGCCTGGACCTTACTGCTTCCCCGAGAGGAATGTTTGGAGCAGCGCTGGCATTCTGTACCCAAGGATGCTCTTCACACTCGGATATGCGAAACCGATGTTAGCTTCATACCGACTATCGATCTCTAAGCAGCCAAAGGAATTGTAACAAGTACTTACCTAGAACTTGTTGAGCGGTCAGTCTAGCGTAAGGGTTGTTGTCAAGCATCTTGCTAACAAGATCCTTGGCATTCTCTGACACCTTCGGCCATGGCTCGCGCTCGAAATCGATGCGTGATCGGATGATGGCATGTGCGATGCCTTCATCGGTCTCTGTGAAAAGATCAAAACCGAACACAATCAGTTTGTTACCATGAACTCAGTTTGGGCATATGAGTGAAGCATGAACTTACCGGCCCAGAATGGAGGGACACCGCATAGCAAGATGTATAGTATGACCCCTGCGCTCCAAATGTCAATTTCTTGTCCATAGTTTCTCTTGAGGACTTCAGGCGCCATGTAATAGGGAGATCCGACGATCTCGCTAAATCTTTCACCTGAGAAAAAAGTACGCACACACGTGATGTTTGTATTATGTTACGAGCTAAATCATACGCAAGGTCACGAGTTTATACCTGGCTTGAAGCACACAGAGAGGCCGAAGTCGATGACCTTGAGAGGGGAGATCTCAGATGCATTGGCATAGAGAAAGTTCTCAGGCTTAAGGTCCCGGTGCATGACACCATTCATATGACAGTGCTGCAAAAAAGGTTGTGCATTGTACCCCATTTTCAATGGTCGAGTCCGTACAAATAGTGCTAATAGTTCATATCTATAATTTTACATTTTACGTGACGTGACAATATGGTCGCATAAACTCATTTCATATTTGCTCCTGCATACTTTCGAGGATGGTGATTTTTTTTTTGATAAAGGGAAGTATATTAATATCGCGGAGATACAAATTACACCCGGCCTCTGCAACAACGCAATGGATGCACACAGCCGAAAGACAATAAAAAAAGAAATAAAAAGAAAAGTCCCGCTACAGCCACCACCTAAAAAACAGCTGATGTCCATCTCTTCGAAAACAACGTCTCCAAAAAGAACGGTGCTAGGCACAACCAATTAAGGCCAGACCTTGGGTTTTCACCTTGAAGATAATCCTCGCTCTCAAAACAACGGCTCCAAGAAGACCAGTGCCAGGCACAACCAATTAAGGCCAGACCTTGGGCTTTCACCCTAAAAGGTATGACTTTGGACTTCACGCATGTTGTTGTCCCCTCTTACATACGGCTGCCACGAATCTTGTAACTCCAAGCCAGTTCCCCATCGATGCAAAGACTCCGAACACCGTTGTTAGTCCTCCAATCTCACCTTCGCTGACTGAGCATTGTGACCGAATTCCACCGATCCAGCAATCTCCAGGCGTCGCCCATGGGAGTTCGCCAGCGGAGCCTTTCGGGTCGAGACCCCGGCTAGATCAAAGAGAACCTACATCAGGATCTTCATCTTAGCGCGATGGGAAAGCCAAGGACCACCTCCTTTATTCTGATGTCTCGCAGCCCTGACGCCGCGATACGACTCCCAGCAGGGAATTTGCGGGAGGGTTCCGCATCCGCCGCCACCGGGAGCCCTGCCACCGACGGTCCCTAGCACCACCGCCTCCCACCGCCAAAGACAGAGGAGGCCGCGCCGCCCGGGAGCCAAGCCAATGGCGCCGCCGCCGCCACGCGGCCGCCACACCATGGCCGAGCCACCCCAGATCCCATCGGCGGCGCCCCCACCCGGCCAGCGCCGGCTGCCCACGCAGACCCAGCCACTAGCCACCGCCAGAAGAACCAGGGCCGCCGCCCTGACGTCCGTGCTCCGCCGTCCGCGCATGTCGTCCAGGGCCGACCAACGCATCTGGCCGGAGGCCTCCCGCCGCGTTTGTACTGAGGAGGCGAGGACCCGCCGGCAGCCGTCCACCACGCGGAGGGTTGTGCCCCCGATGGCTTCCTCCGGCGGCGGCGGGTGGATGGGGAGGAGGGGTGTGGGGACGGCGGCTAGGGTTTCGCCCGTGCCGCCCCCTGGGAGCAACACGAGCGACCAGAGCCCCTGGGTGTTGGATCGTGGGATTTCTTTTCTGCTTCCTCGCACGATATTATCCGAGGATGGTGATATATATTCAATGTTCCCAAGTCCTTGTTCATGTGCATAAACGTTTGTATCTCGTTGTTTTAAGAAAAGCAACAGTTGTGATTAATACAGAAGAGAAGAAAAGTACATCAATAGTACAACTACAAAACATTTGTACCAAAAGCAACAAGAAGCTAGAAAAAAGAGCTATCCTGGCCAAAAGGAGATGAAGCATCCTGGCTGTATGAAGCTGTCCACGAACAAAATTTGAATATAATTTTTTATTTTAAAATGGAGGAAAAGCGTTGCCTCGTCGTATTAATTAAGAAGGCGAGTTTTACAAGAATCCAAAACCCTAGAAAGAAAAGAAAATACAAATTACTCATGTGGCATCGATTAACTCCGATTCTTAGAGCATCTCCGTAGACACCCCTGAACGGCCGCCCTATTGGGTCCGTACTAAAAAACGGCGCAGCGGGACACCCTAAACACAGCCTTAACAAAAAAAAAGTCCAACACTCGAGGAGACCCCCAAGCTTGAGGGCCTTTGAAGTACCCTGGACATTGTCCGGGAATGTGTGTCTAGCCCACAGGTCAGTCTCTGTGTCTCCTCTCTCTCTCTCTCTCTCTCTCTCTCTCTCTTTCTTCTTCTGTTCTTGATAGATGCATAGCCGTCGGCTGTCTTCACCACACAGCTCGCTGAGGTGCGCATAGAACGCCTCTCATCAACTGCTGCAGGATTTCCACGCCGCGCTGGTGACGTGCTCGTCGAGGGGAATTTGCGGCATGCGATTTGATCTTGCCAATCTTTGCATAGAGTGCACGCTTTGAAAAATCCTCGCAATTCCATCGTTCCAAACTTTTGACGGGACCAACAAAAAACCATCTCCAGCCGTCCCTCCGAGAGCCCCTAGGCCTCCAAAATTAGAGTCGCCGCACCCAGCGCAAACCCAGCATGCCGGGGGGCTGCTGGGGAGGCCGACGGAAGTGAAAATGCGTGAAAACGTTTTTGCTCGCCGGTCGGTCCGCCGAGTCAGCGACCATGGTACTCATCGTCCTCATCACCTCGATTCCCGGCCTGTTCAATGCAGTCGCCGGCAGCCTTTCAGACTGGCCGAGGCGTCCAATCGACCACGCAGCAACGTAATGGCGCTCCACCGTCGGGCTTCCCGCCCACGCATTTACACCTCTCCCGCCCTCTCACCGGTAGAAAAGTCCTCACCCTTCGCCGTCGACCGCCACATCCTCGCCTGCGGAAACTCTGACCTGAAACTGCCAATTGAGGAAGGGTTGGAAAAAGATGAATCGGACTTGGCAGATTGAACCGCAGACTATAAAGGAGGAAGAAAGCCCATAATTATCATGTATGAAAGCTCTCTTTTGCCCCTCTCCTCGTCTATCAGCTCCTCTTCGAGACCCTCTCCTCGTCCACCAGCTCCTCTCAATGGCGCAGCGCTACCCCATCGACGGTGCGGCAGCCAAGGGCTTCGGCGGCCATCACTTGCACGACTAGGAAGCCCGCCTCCTTGAGCAGACAGACTACCCGGCGCCACCCAACTTCCGCGTGCCGGGAAATTGGTGTCTGAGCACAGGAGGCATTCCGGTGTCGCCGATGCCCACCGGTGTGGAGCGCATAGCGGAGATCACCGACACACGCGCTGCCATGCTGATGGAGACACAGCTGAACCCTCGTTGGGCGGCGGGCAACCACGCCATCTAGACAGTCTATTTCGAGCAGCGCCTAGCCTCCACGAAGGGTGCGGTTGTGGTGTCGGGTCGCTAAAACTCCGATGGATGCCACGTCTGGTGGGGCGAGCCCGGGCGGACTGTCAAGGCCGTCCTGTCTTATATCACGGCCAGCAATTTTCCGTCGTTGTTGTGCCCTCCGGCGTCCCTCTCCCACCGTCAAGGGGCCTCCTAGATGCTAAGGGGCATGGCCATCGGGTCCTCGTCCTTCTCAGCGGGGATCACCTCTCGTTCGTCGGGCTCGGCATAGAGGTCTCCCCTCTCCCCTGTCAAGCCCGAGCCACAGGAGACGCCGCTCCGACGGCGTACTCCTGGCGGCAGCCTCGTCATCAACGAGTGCTGCCTCGCTCCTTCGCCTCCTTGCGGCCACCATCGCCTCGTCAGACCGAAGAAGGAGACCGGCGCCGCCAAGCAGAAGAAACCGGCGGCGTGGAGAGAGGAACGCGCCACCATGGCCACCGACGACATTGATGTAGTGCTCGCTGCGTCCAAGGAGAAGTTCATGGCGGAGGAGATGGAGCGGCAGAGACGCGCCCTAGAGGAGATTGCCGAGCGGTGCGGCGCTGCCACAACCGAGGAGTGGGGTGTCATCTTGCTCGAGTACAGCGGGAAATAGGTGTCGGGGACCCAGGGCGAGCTGCAGCTACGGCGCACCGAAGAAGGACGGGCCGCAGAGCCATGACGGCGGTGGCGGCGATTACACCGGCTTCTACCACCTCCTTGGCATAAATTAGTTTAAATTTCTTTTCAGTGTTTAAATCACCTATGCATCAGTCTATATTCGGCCAAATATTATAGAATCGAAGTTTGTCGAAATTTATGCAAATTTTATCGATTTTCGCCCGTTTGCATTGGGTTCGCGATTGGGAACCGTCTTCCTAGGACGAAAATAGCGCCGTAGTGCACGGCAGGGTGAGATGAGAGGAGATAGCAGTGGTAAAAAGCGCATAGCTCTAAGTTCCAGCCATTAAATCCCTATACTATCTGAAACCGTCTTCGTTGTGTTTGACTCGCGTGTGCATGCGAAGCAACCAAAGGAAGCACGTACATACCTTGACAACCTCCATGATGGTGCGCATGACACCGGCGGCAGCACGCTCGGTGTAATGTCCGCGCGCCACAATTCGGTCGAACAACTCGCCTCCCTCGCAGACCTCCATAACGAGGTGCACAGCGTCGCTATCCTCGAACGCCTCGCGGAGCCGTACCACATTTGCATGCGAGGGCAGGGAGCGCATGATGGCCACCTCCCGCCGCACATCCTCGATATCAACGCTGCTCCGGAGCTTCCGCTTGCTGATCGACTTGCAAGCAAGCTTCTCCCCGTTGACCGTGTCCGTGCACCGCCGTGTCAAGCCGAACTCGCCGCGCCCGAGCTCCTCGCCGATCTGGTACCGCCGGAGCAGCTCCTCGGCACTTTCTTCCGCGGCCAGTCCCTTGCCCAGCACGGTGACCGGCGTCCACCGCTGGACCACGGTGTGCGGAGTGTCGGTGACCGAGGAGACTGTGGAAAAGCACCGGATGTTGGCACCTCCGAGCCGGCCGCCGCGGTGCCGAGGAGAGCCGCCGCCACGCCGTTTGAAGGACGGCCGGGCAACGCAGCAGTTGCCCATGGCCCCGCAGGCAGCGTCACGTTGCAAATACCGTGAAGCGCAGAGGTTGCACGCGCTTCTATCCGAAAACTACTGCCTACCGTCAACGGACAACACAGAATATGGCCTGAATCTCTCTCTTCCTCTCCCTCTAGCCAAAGGAGAGGAGGAGAGAGACGGAGGACAAATGGGGCTCCGGGGTGGATGGCTTTCAGAGACAGGGAGACCCTCTTTTCTCCCGATTCTTCCGTTCTCATCTTTCCATTTTAGAGCTTAGTTGATCATTCACTTTTCTCCTTTGAAGAATGAGAATCACAGAAAACAAAATAGCCTGCCACAGTTCGCACTAATCTCTACTCTATCTACTACATAAAAATAATCTAGTACCTAAAAATAACTTTGCGTTCTATTGTACGCCAGGCGAAACGCCTTCCTCCAACTCCACCTCCAACTTTGTACAGCTTCGTAAAACTCCACCTCGTGTAGCGCTTCGTCGTCCAACTCGCAGCTACCTTTCGTCGTCCATACCCTCCACCAGTCCACCTTATCCCCTCCGGCTCCACTCTCCTCTAACCCAATCGGAACACGACATCGCATGCGTCCAACATGTCAAATCTTGGTTGCCGCGAGTCTCCCTGGCGGTGCGCGCGACGGTCTTCCGCTTCGCTGGGATGCAGGAGGCGCTAGATGTGTGTGTCGTCCAGTGGAGCATCTCCGTGATGACCTGTGCTTTTGCCGACGTGAACGACAGCTGCCGCCCGCTCCACGACGGGCCCGTCAGCCTGATGCATTGGTTAGGCCAGGGCAAGCTCGACGCCGACAGGCCATGACCGCTCGACAAAACATGGAAGTTCTACGACCTCTACATTGCCGGAGATGGAAGCAGCACTGCCTCCCCGGCCGGCCTCCGGGCCAGAATTGTCGGCTTGGAAGTGCCTTTTCTCCTTCTCTGTTCAGGTATCGTTCTAGATAAGGCTTCTAATACTCGGTTTTTAATTGTCTCATCTCCTAAAAAACCTGATATGAAAAGTTGATACTGCAAAGGACATTAGAAAGAATTATGTACTCCAATTATGTGCATGTTGGAATTTTAGTACACCACATATTCACAAACTTATGATTTTTTTTTTGAAACGGAAAACTCAGCCTCTACATTCAGTGGATGCACACAGCTTATTTATTAAAAGAGTGCTCAGTGCCACGAGGTATTCAATCATATTACAACTCAACGAAACTGCAACGTGGCTACAAAAATAAGCCACCACAAAGCACTCAAAATAATGAGTCTACACATATTGTATTCTCCCGTACTACCGCCATCAACCTGATGCATCCATAATTCAAATGTCCTCGTCGGCCTTCTGGTAGCAGGAAAGACCACACGTGTATCTAATGAACAGCACGATGAACGACCTGCAAAAAATGTCCAGCTTTGGAGTTGTTAAAAATTACATCATTTCGACAATTCCAAATTGCACATAAAAAACACATACACCAACGCGTATACTAGTTTTAGTTTCTTTATCCACCCCCTTTAGCCAATTTTAAAATAAATTAGTAACAGAAAGAGGTGGTGAAATACTAAAAGTAAAGTGGACCAACCTCCAAATTTTCCTAGCAAAACTACATTTAACAAACAAGTGCTCCACGGTCTCCCCATCCCCACAGAAAACACACTTAGAACAGTCTGACCATCGTCGTTTCTTAAGATTATCTTTAGTGAGCAATTCTTTGCGATACAAAAACCACATAAAGATCTTAATCTTTAGAGGAACCTTCAGTCTGCACAAGTACTTACGTAAATACCTAGTATTACCATTCATTAGATCTTCATATAAGGACTTAACTTAGAACACACCCGATTGTGTTAAGTTCCACCTAAAGGAGTCATCATTGTTTGACAGATCAACAACCATCAATCTTTCTACAAGATTTAACCAAGCTTCCCATTTATTACCTAAGAGAGGCCTCCTAAACGTAATATTGGGATGATCGTATGAGAGAACATCAGCTACTAGAACATTCTGATGTCTCACAATATTATAAAGCGACGGATACTAGACTGCCATCGAAGTCTGCCCTAACCAGATGTCCTCCAAAAACCTGACACTCTTCCCATCACCAATGAGACAGGTAATATGTGGGAAGAAATCTCTTTTAACCTTCATCACACTTTTCCAAAAAGGTGAATCAGTAGGTTTAGCTTCAATCCGAGAAAGATGTTTCCCCTGTAAATATTTGTTATGTAGCAACTCATGCCACACTCCTTGCTCTGTTAAAAGTGATAAGGGGTGGCCCAATCTTCTCAATGAGCTTCTCTCTCTTTTTGTAGATTTTCTGATAATTGGATAACTAGTGCTACACTGAGACCTCTCACTTAGCAGACCCCTGTTGCCAGATGCAACAACAATCAAGCTCTTTGAATATTCTCAACTACACACTCTTGCACAAGTAATCAAAGATCACAAGTGGTCATGTATCCCCCTATTCCCAGATGGAATAACAATATATCACGCAACTTTGCAAGGGTAAACTTCAAGTAGTATGCTTAGCAGCAATACAAACTAGAGGCTAGGGTTTTGTATTTTGGTTTAAACTGGTTCTAAACTCCACAACTCGCAGGAGGAGAGTATATAAGAGGGAGGGGTGCGTCCACAAGGGCTCCTTGCGCAAGCACCAATCCTTCTTGGACTAGGACTCCTACTAGGACTCTAAGAGAGATACAAACCGATCAACCATTAAGGGATTCGACCAATTATGGTATACAAACCATACCTATTTCGAATAGGATTTTCTATGGGCGCATTTGACTTGTTGGAGGCGCCATCCCCTTGTCATCATGAATAACAATTGTTTTCATTGGAATAACAATTGTTATTCTTTGTTTTCACCATCTTGGACACTTGTTTTCACCATGATCATCTTGTTTTCACCATCTTCTAGTCTTGTTTTTACCATGGCTCCTTTGTTTCACCACTTGTACATTTGTTTTACAGCTCCTCTTGATTGTTCTCCTCCACCATGTGTGTGTTATCAATAAACCTAATCATACATAAATGCATAGACTTAGGTAGTATAAAGTTCTCACAATCACAAATAGCATAATCAATAAGGAGTGAATTCACCTGTTGTTCTAGTAGCTTGGTCCTTGATCTTGTCATAGGTCCAAGTCTCACTTCATCTTGTTTAAGTGGCAATGTACTAGGGATGTGCTCATCAAAAAGTTTAAAAATCCATTTCCTAAGTAAACATCTATTTTTAACTTGAAGAACCTGAATCCCAAGACCTCCTTGATGTTTAGGACGACAAAGAATGTTCCACTTGGTTAGTCGATACTTCTTCTTAAGCTTATCACATTGCCGAAAGAACAGTGACCTATAAAAATCTAACCTTCTTCTTACCCCAACAGGGATCTCAAGGAAAGAAAGAAAGAACATTGGCAAACTAGACAAAACCGAGTTAATAAGTACTAAGCGATCACCGTAAGATAACAATTTACCTATCCAGGAACTTAGCTTTGAATCAAACCGATCCTCAATCGATTTCCATTCCTTATTAAGAAGCTTTCGGTAATGTATAGGAATACCCAAATACCTAAAAGGAAGACACCCAATGTCACATCCAAAAATGTGCCTATACTCTTCCTGTGATTCAGCAGATTTTCCAAAACAAAATATCTCACTTTTGTGAAATTTAATCTTATGCCCCGAAAACTGTTCAAAAAAAGCTAACAAAAGCTTCATATTACTCAAGGAATAAAATAGTATCATCAGCGTATTGCAAAATTGACACGCCCCCTTCAACAAGATGTGGAACCAAACCACCTACCCGGCCCTCATTCTTGGCCCTAGCAATTAGGACCGCTAGCATGTCGGCTACCGGATTAAAAAGGATAGGAGACAATGGATCGCCTTGTCGCAATCCTTTCAAAGTTTGAAAGTAATGACCTATGTCATCATTGGCCTTTATCCCCACACTTCCCCCCTGAACAAACCTAGCAACCCACTCACACCACTTCGGTGTGAATCCGTCCATGCGGAGAGTTTGTTGAAGAAACACCCAATTAACTTTATCGTGTGCTTTCTCAAAGTCTATTTTAAGCAAAACCCCATCCATCTTTTTCTCTTTATCTCATGAATCATTTCATGAAGCACTACTACTCCCTCCAATATATTCCTCCCTGGTAGGAATGCCGATTGAGTAGGTCTAATCACCCTCTGTGCAATGGATGTCACTCTATTTGTCCCAACTTTCGTAAAAATATTAAAGCTGAGATTAAGTAAGCATATCGTTCTATATTTCTCTAAACGACTAGCATCCTCCTTCTTTGGGAGCAACGTAATGACACCTAAATTCAATTTGAACAGATTCAAATCACCAGCATGCAACTGAAAGAATAATGCCATTAGATCCCCCTTAACTACATCCCAAAATTTCTGATAAAACTCTGCTGGGAAACCATGTGGCCCCGACGCTTTATTTAGTTCCATTTGAGAAATAGAATCAAGCACCTCCTCTTCAGAAAAAGGTAGTGTTAGAATATTATTCTCAAACTCAGAAACTTGAGTAATATCATCAACTCTCAATTCATCCATAGAAATAGAGGGGACCGGCACCCCAAACAGTTTTTTGTAATATTCGGATATAAATACTTTCATATTTTCTTGTCCTATGATCGTTCCCTTATCTTGTTCTAACTGAAAAATCATTTTCTTTCGTCGTTTACCATTAGCAACGAGATGAAAATATCTAGTATTATTTCCACCTTCCTGAATGTGTCTAACCTTTGCACGTTGAGCCCACTTGGACTCCTCATCTCGTCTAAGGTTAGATAAATAAGAGTCTGCCTCTCGTTGAACTCCCGTTTCATCGTCTGAAAGAGGGCCACTTTCCTCTTTCAAGTCTAATTCATGAATAAGAAGTACCAACTTCTCCTTCAACCTCTTATATTCTCCGCTAAATTTTTTTCCCACCGGCGTAAGAAACTATGAAGATGTCTGATTTTATTCTGCCACCTCTCAATAGGAGTCTTCCCCATCAACACGGAGTTCCATTGCTCCTTGACCAACTCATAAAACCCTTCTTGACGCATCCAGGACAGCTCAAAAGAAAAGATCGATCTATTTCCAGAATGAGCCGAAGTTCCTGAATCAATAAGAAGAGGTACATGGTCTGATTCAGTGCGCACCATCACATGAACCATAACAAGAGGGTATTGTTGTTCCCAAGATAGGCTAGCCATAACCCTATCAACCTTTTCATGAGTTGGAATTTCTCGTATGCTAGTCCATGTATATTGTCTCCCTGACATCTCTAATTCTTTCAAGTCAAGACGACATTAAAAATAAACGGCCATCGAGGATTAAAATTATCATTGCTTTTCTCTTCTTGCCTCCTAATAGTATTAAATCCCCTCCAACAATCATAGGCAAAGTTTCCCCCTCGCAAATCCGTAGTAACTCGGAAAGGAACTCTGGGTTTTTTATCATCCTGAGCTGCCGCATAGACAACTATCAATGCCCAAAGAAAACCATCGTTCTTTGTGCGTAGATGAAACTTTACGGAAAAATCTCCAGCTACAACTGTACGCACAACTATCATTAAAGAGTTAAAACCAACCAGAATTCCACCCGATCTACCGTGCGGAAGTAGACAATACCAACAAAAGTCGTACCCCCGACCAAATGATTAAGTAAACTACTATGAAAACTGGACCTCCCCGTTTCCATAATTACAACAAAATCAAGTTTACAATCCCTCACCGCCTCATTAATCGAACGATGCTTAGCCGGATCTCCAAACTCATCACTATTTCAAAACATCCCTTTCATTGTTTTTTATTGTTAAGTGATTTTATTCTAGCACTTTTTCTCTTCGAACTTGAGTTAACAACCTTCTTGCCTCTACTACGAAGTGTGACCACCACACCCGTGTCAGAAGGATCTAGCAAATCCACCAGGCACTCTTCCTTTTCATTTTCATAGTCCTCACACAAGTTGGAGGCCTTACGCACTACTAAGCTAGTAGATTCCATATCTACCACACTGCTTAGATTGTTACTAGCAAAATTAAGTTGACGCACACATTCTAATTTTTTATTGCATTAACCGCACCCTCTATTTTAGATGGCGAAGTACCCAAAAAAATCCCCAAACTAGAAGCCATATCAACTCTAGTTCTACTAGCCATGACAGGGCGCGGCGCAACGCCGCGCTGCGTTTGGGTCTAGGCGTTCGTGCGAGCTTTCGAGTTCTTGCTGTTGCTGTCACCAGTATCATATCAAATAAAACAGGTTATGTATCAAGCCAAATCTTAACTCCTAATGTCCCACCAGATTCAGACATAACACTTCGTAGTCTATTTTTCTCAAATGCAATATGCAATGGCACAGTTATATAAACTTGTCATTTTCATAGACAGTTAACATAATACACTTGATAAATCTGGATTAACATGTGAATCCAATCATAGAATTAACCTCCGACCTGGAAGGACAACAACCATCTTGAAACCTTAAAGTAGACATGGTGCATTTTCCATTAACGTGATATGACAACTATAGATATAGATCGAATACATCATGTGATCCACGATAGAAATTGAACATTACTTCTGATACAAAAGCGAGAAGTAAAACACTACAGATCATAATTAAAACAAATAAGATGCCCTTTAGCCAAACTGAAACGTACAATAGTGTAGGTGAGTGTAGGTGCTTCTGCTTCTGAATGAGTAAGTGCCAAAAGTAAAAGGGAGTCCCGTGACTCTCTTAGTTACATTAAAATATACATTACTTAAACTAAGACATCATTTTTTATCATCTGCAATAATGATCGGAATGACAAACATACAAAAAAATTGGAGCTCCAAACCAGGTGGTGGCATGGAGCCACTAACATCCTCTTCACCCCTGGGCGCTCAAGCTGCGCCCAACTAACTGGCCACGCTGGCGGCTCTAGATCTAGCAAAGAAGCCATGTGTGGTCGTCCCGGTGGAACACAGTCGCTCAACAGAAGGTCCAGCAAAGAAGCCGTGTGTGGTCGTCCCGGTGGAACACAGTTGCTCAACTGAATAAACGCCCTCAAGTGTTGGTGAAAGCAAAAGAACAACAAGTAACATACATCAAAAGCAACCATAGGCAAACAAGAAAATCAAGGACCTTACTTAGACCACCTTGATAGATGGGTAACTAAGGCTGTGGAGCACTCACTGTAGTTGTCCTAAGCAACACTCCTGTAATAAACATTGCTGAGCTAGCAGAGCTGCTCTTCTGATCGCACTCTTTACTTTGGTTTGCACGTGCAACTTGGATCCTACTGTCGTGAGATTAAAACAATGCATGCACATTTGCATTTAATAGTTAATATCTTTCCTAGCCTAGAATGAGAACATATACAAACAATCAAGGACGCGATAAAAAAACATGATATTGAGGTGGCACCATGACCGCTAGAAAGAGTGCTTGGTGGGCATCCTGCGATATTCTTTCATGAAGTGGGCTAGTACCTTTTAGCCAGCTTCAGCCCTCACTTGGCCTCCACCGACGCCCGCTTTTGCCATATTGTTTTGCGTCTTCTCTGCTGCCTTGGCATGCCGCTCATCCAGCATCCTCCGTAAACAGAAAACTGATATGTCAAAATTGGTCAGATATGTTAACGGCACAGCTCCTTATGGTGCAAAAGATGAACATAAGAAACTAACCGGACCATGACTACGCCTGCTTTGCATAATGGAAGCAAGGACATGCGGAAACTAATTTTAATTGATAGCAGGTAGCTGGGAGAAAGATCACCCTCATGTCAATGGGAAATCAATATGTTAATTATACATCGTAGGCTCCAGAAACTTGATAGACCGAGCTGCAACGAACATATGTTACATGCCCGTAGCCAAAAGGAAGGGGTAATTGAGAACTTCAACGCAAAACCTCTAACTTCGAGATCAGTTCATTTCATCTCAAAGCAAGAAAAGATGAAAGGTTTGCTAACAATTTATGATGAAAAAACGCATACAATAACTGGATCAACCATCAAAGATCTTGTCAGGTTCATGACTGCTAAGGAAATGTTGTTTTTAAAAATTTAGTTGCCGTATCGGTTTGCAATGCTATACTCCTTTTTTCTGTCTTCAAAGGGTTTTCAATAAGAGTCTGATTCTATGCATGCATAAGAAGATACAAATTAAGTAGTATTGTACATTATTTTTGTCAATAAAAAATGAACTGGAAAAGTGAAAACGAAACAGAGATATTTTCTGTCCATCTCAATGAATTACCTCAATTTTCTTAGGGCTAGGCGCAAGCCTAAATCAAGAGAAAACCCCAAAATATCATTTAAATCCTCACGCCCAACATCACCACCGTTATACCCTATGAATGCCCATCACACATCTAGTCCAACAAAAATGAAGGTCAGCTCATGTTATAATATCAAGAAGACAAACAACATAGTGAAAATCTACCTCTTAAATCAACCAATTAAAACGTGATGGTTTGGATCACACTTCAAACCCTTTGTATGTTGCCATAGCACTCTGATATTTCTGCAGAAAGGCTTAACCCATCAAATAAGTAGGACCCAACTCAATACATTTTTCTCCATCTTTGAGACCTTCTGACAAAAGTACCAGAAAGGTATGACAATGAGCTGTCGTAGTGTCACAATTAACAGTCTCCTTTTTTGCTGCAGAAACTTGATAGATTAAATTGTAACGAACAGATGTTACATGCCTATAGCCAAAAGGAAGGGTACTTGAGAAAATCCAATGCAACACCTCTAATTAACTTGGAGATCAGTTCATTTCATACCTTTTTTTTCAAAGCAAGAAAAGATGATTGGTTTGCTCATAAGTTATCACGAAAAAGCGCATACAATAACCGGATTAACCATGAAAGATCTGTTCAGGTTCATGACTGCTAAGAAAAATATTGTTTTTGACATTTAGTAGCTATATCAGTTTACCATGCTCTACTCCATGGTCTGTCTGCAAAGGGCAGTCAAGAAGAGTCCTATTCTATGCATGCATAAGAAAGTTACAAATTAAGGAGGATTGTACACAGTAACTTTTTCAGTAGAAAATGAACTTGAAAAGTGAAAACAAAACAGAAAGATTTTGTGTCCATCTCAATCAGCTACCTCAATTTTCTTAGGGCTAGACGCAGACGTAAATCAAGAGAAAAAAGAAAAATATCATTTAAATCCTCACGCCCAACATCACCACCGTTATACCATATGAATGCATGCCACATCTTTAGTCCAACAAAAAGAAAGGCCAGCTCATGTTATAATATCAAGAAGGCAAACAAAGGGCTGGAAAGCTACCTCTTAAATCAACCAATTACAACATGACGGTCTGGATCACACTTCAAACCCTCTATGTTGCCATAGAGCTCTGTTAATTCTGCAGCAGTGCATAAAGAAAAACTTTGCTTTACACACATAACCCATCAGATAAATAGGACCCAGCTCAATATGTTTTTCTCCATCTTCGACACCTTCTGATAAAGGTCCAGAAAGGTATGACACCGAACTCTGTTTCTAAAAGCCTGGATGGTCAATCATAAAAATATTATCAAAGTGAATGTGCTCTCCTCAAGATAGGCAGAACAGATAGGAAAATAAAACACCATTTATGATATTTCCCTATCATTTATACATAACATCTTGACACAGTGGAGAAATATCGGGAAATACTGCATTCTAAGCATGTAGTACGCAGTAAGCACCATCAACAACATTCTCATGACTCCCTCTCTAAGTCGCTCTTTCGTTTAATGTAATAAATAAATATAAATGAATGGTTACGAATGGTTATATCTTTTTTTCCTGAAACTTGTCAATCATGCATATTTTCGAAATCAACATCGAACACATACTATGTATACCCAGCAGAGGCTTAAGATCACAATCAGCCTAAACCTTCAAGGGAAAAAATGCACTGCCATAATACAAGGAAACAACATAAGCTACGGCTTCCTTTAAATAATCATTTGGATGGCATTCTAAAATTTACCACTGAACCACGAATATGTTTAGAACTCAGAGGTACGGACACACCGAATCTAAAAAAAATCTCAAGAAGCATAACTGAACAACGAAAATACCGGGAACTACAACAATATAATTACATGAACATTGCAATTTTCCCAGGCCAGCCATTCCTTTACTTGATGATGCCTTCACATATTAATCTCATGCTAGTTGGTTTCATAAGATTATACCAGCTTGCAGAACTGTCAAACAAATGGTTAAAATATGTAAAAAAATATCAGCTCTGAAGTTGAGTTGAGGAAGTGAGGCGTACAAACCAAATAAATAATGAATGTACCCAAAGGAAAATATCAAAGAGCTAATTTCGGGTGAAGTAAATTCATCCTAGGCTGCTACAACAATGGAAAGCAGGATCAGACGCTCACGTGCCGATGCAGTTGTGGTGGTACACGATCTGGATGCTGACCAGTCTCTCGCCACAACCGCAAGGAGGTGGCCGTCGGCCGGACGGCGATGCTAGCACAACCTATGGACCTCTGACCATAGCGGTTATTAGCCTCTAAGATCTCGATAGAATGGGCAAGCCAAGCCGGCTGCAACACAGGAAAGAATAACGATCATGACTACAAGGGAAGCAGAGTCAAATCGAAGATCGAAAAAATACAAAATATACCCAAAATCGGCAGTAGGCAGCACGACGGTGGCGGGATGGCTGGCCACGAGGACGGCGACTGCCGGAGCTGGAGATGCTGGGCTAAGCGACGGAAACCTGCTAGGCCCCGTGTGCCCACGGGCGAGGCCAGGCCGATGACCGCGGGGAGCGCCGCCACGGCGAGACGCATCGGCCAAATCGCCCGACCAAGAAAGACCAGGAGGCGCATCTACCAGGGCGGAGGAAGACGGCCGTCGACCCATCTAGCCGAACAGAACCAGAGGACCTATCCTCCATCCCAGGAAGAGGCCGGCGACGAACTCTGTGCCAGAGGCGAACGACCAGACCGAGACGGAGAGGAAAAGAAATACAGGGGCGAAAAAATCGCTGGGAGGAGATGAAACCAAAAGGGGTCAAACCGGCAGCGTCTACGGGGGCCCACCACCAACACCTGGAGACTACGCACACGCGCACGCACACGAGGGAAAGGCGACGCGGTGAGACACGAAGGCCGTGCGTACGTGTCAAGCGGAGAAATAGCCCGATGACCATCCGAAAAACCACAAAAACCGAAAGCTACGCTGTTTCAGATCTTACATATTAGAAAGTGCGGAAAATAAAAGATTTGCTTTCGACAAAGTACCTGCAAATTTCTCGGCTTCCGCCTTCTCCAACACAGGTACGTCGGCGTCTGGGTTAGCCCAAAGCCGCGCACTGGAGGGCTGCCCCTAGACTCCGGATCCGCAATGTCGTCGTATGCGACAACCTCTACCCTAGTCGCCGTAGGAGTGAACGACGAAGCCCGCCCATCTAGCCCACGCGGACATCCTCCTGACTGTGTCGTGCATGGGCCAGACAGCAGGCCGCCCAACGTTGGCCAAGCAGCCCCATCCCCCTCCAGCTCAAACAACCCTGGTCCACCTGACCTGGGTGCGAGTAGAAGGGAGACAGCAGCTCCATCGACCATCAATGTCCCCTGGTCAATTTAAAAAAAAAACAATGTCCCCTGGTCGCGCATGTGATGATACACCAGCACCCTCCTGGACAGCTCTCAGCTTGGAAACTTGTGCACCAGATTCCTCCGTCACGTTGGCGTCGGATGCAACAGAAGAAGACCCAGCGACCAAATCCTCTTGCTCGCCTCCAAGTAGGCGACCTGCTTGCGTAGATGAGAGACGCATTGGTGCAGCCTCTCCATGCACCAGACCCACCGACAGCGACTCTGTCGCACACTATTGCCTGGCAACAGTCTTGTCACACCAGCACGGGAGCCGACTGAGAGGCAGTCGACGCCACGACGACCTCCTACACCTGAAACCGCAACATGCTTCCTCCCATCTCCAAGACCAGCACCAGCAGGCGACTTTTCCGCCCCACACGTGGACTCTCCTTAGTACCCACGGCCGAAGGAATCGGCGAGAAAACCACGTCTCTAGTTGGCATAACAGCATCCACTGGTCCATTAGAAGACCCTCCTCCTACATCAGTCATAGGAGTATCTTCATTAGCTACTATTCAACCCGATGTCGACCCATTATCATTCAACGATGTTTTTGCTAAAGCGTCTCGGAAATCATCAGCCAAGTCATCGTCATCCTCAGAATCATCGCGCAACTCCTTGTACACAATCATATCATCGGAGAACTTGGCCTTATTTTCACCCTCAACATGAAATGAAAGCTCATAGAATGTGTCCTTGATGAACATCGGGAAGGTGGGTGAAATTTTAGTATAATTCAGACAGCCCACAAGGATTCGCAAAACACCTTGTTTGCGAGTATATTCAATATCCACCTTCCTAGTGACCCCCAAAAAATAACAAACAGACCAAAGAGTCAGAAAATCTCCCTTATACTCCTCAGGAATTCCAGACACCCTAATCCAGAAATCAGGGAGAGTGTCCAGAGGCTCAATCCTTTGACCTAGCTGTCCACCACTATCTCACAATCCCTGGTTGGAATCCGGCACACTCCAAACACCTTCAGTATATCTAACTCAATTTTTGATGGAAACATCACTTTTGAACACATTCTGTCCAACTTGAGTAATATCCCAAACAAAGCCCTCTATGGGCACCAGCCTCTGTAACTGAGTCATCAACTGAGGAATTGATAGAACTCCTCTAGAGACAATGATCGAAGCCAACATCAAATTTTCCACCTTAGGTCAATAATTCTGAGATAGTGGTAAACCAAAAATCATGAGCTCTTCATGAATATCCCCGTACATGATCGGATGAGGCTTAAGTGCTGCGAGAAGTGGGCATGGACCATTCACATGCAATGAACCTGCACAATACACGCAAATTGGCTGCGGAAAATCACCCAAAGAATGACCACCTACTTCGCAACGGAAACATTTTAGCTTGTCGGACTTCTTGGCTTTCTTCTGCACTGCCCCTGCTACTGCTTCCGCAAGCTGATCAGCAGAGACCCGCTTTTCCCCATGAGCTCGCACCTCCGGTACCCCTCCCTGATTGCCCGAAGGCATCGCCGATTGCTGAATCTGCACCACCAGTGCAGGCACCACCTGCTGCTGAATCGGAACCGACATCTGCTGCTGAGGTGTTGACACCACTGCCCCACCTGCTGCACCGCCATCGACTGTCGCAGCAACCGGTGCATACCGGACCTACCCACCGCCAACACGATTATAATTCCAGTATCCACCATTGCCGTAACCTCCTCTGTGAACACCATACCCACGACCAGTATTATCAAAACGTTGTCGCCCCCTAAAACCAGTCCGGCCACGGTATCCACCTCCATAACCATTGCCGCCAGCAGCAGCGTTGAAGGCGAACTGCGCATTGCCCGGGTCTCCAACCGCGCCATCAGTCATACCCGTTGTCCCACTCGGCCCCGACTCAAATTGGTTAGCCGGGATCCCACTCCCAACACCTTGTCCGACGCCCGCACTGGGAAGATTGCCGCGTCCAGCTGCTGGATTGGCCCCAGCCTGCGCCCGACCTCATCCAGGCATAGCTCCAGGGAGCACACCATCACGCCCAGGCGGCGTACCACCATTGTCGCGAAACGCCATTGCGAGCTTTGGCAACTCAGGAGCACTCGCGGCGGGTGCACGAACTTTCCAGAAGAACCCTAGAATCCTCCCCGGTCCGCACCCTATAGGGCACTCTAGCCCTGGTCACACATGTACGGCTCGAGATTGGAAGGCCCGCTGTGTTCCTAAGATGAGAACCCGGACCTACGTCCTGACAAAGGCCCCGATCGGAATGACTGTAAGAGAAGTTCGAACTTTCAAATTTCCGTTGAACTCGTGATCCGAAAAAGGCGGATCCCCGACGATCATACGGCGACCCCTTGCGCCGTCTCTGGACCATCGTCCATGATGCCTCGTCATCATCTGACACCGTGCACACCGATGGTTCAAGGGCTGGGATCTTCAACCGAATAGAGCTTTGCAGAACCTCAAGCGACGTTGTAAAAGCCATCGAACCATTGGATGGAGAGAACGAACTTAAAGTTTTTGCGTCGTACCTTTGAGCCCATCTCTTCCTCAACCTTTTCTCCCTCCTATCTTCGCAAGATTGCAGTGCCCTTGCCACATCAGACGAAGGAGTCTTGCACAATAGCTCGTAGCTCATGTATCTTGGTGCCACCTGCGAGTCCGTTGCAAACTCCGGCGCGGAATCTGAATCTTCATCGTCATCTCCAACCAATTCCTAGAACCGACTGCCAACTAGCGGAATCCCGCCTGAACAACCCGCATTGATCTCCTCCTTCCACGCATGTGCCGTGATCTCCTTCGCGGATGCCGCCGCAGCGCCCTCCGCGGCCTCTCCAGAGACACCCACTGCGGCGCCCTCCGCGGCCTCACCAGTGATGCCCAACGCGGCGCCCTCCGCGGCCTCTCCAGAGACGCTCATCCAGGCACAATCAACGCTACCACCCCGACTTGTACTATTCCCGAGATCCCGCACGGAGGTCATGGGCTGTACAATAGTTTCGATAGACATTTGTGTCCACAGAGCTCAAACTCTGGAGAGTAGTTTGGATTTTTCAACGCAACGAAGTCTTCGATGTCCCAGGTGAAGACTTGGTTATTTTTCGTCTTCTTAACATAATGTGTCTCGTTGTCAAAAAAAAATAACATAATGTGTCTCTAACACATCATTAGTTTTAGCAATGACAACTCCGAACATAGCTAGGATGCTCCGCATCTTTGTCAAACATGGAATTTTGTTCTATTTATTGATGATTCTTTAATTCATTTCCATCATGATGCTTTGCTGGTAAGCTTATGTCTGATGTGTTTGATGCATTCTTTCAAAATATCAATAGAGATGCCCTATCCATTCTAAATGGTCCTAACCATAGCCGCTCCTGCGCACCCCGACGAGATCCGCCGCCATCCCTCCATAGCCAAACGCCTTCTCCGTGCTTCCCCTTCTGCCCCCCCTCTCGCCTGATCCCCGTGGAGCATCGTGATGACTCTTGCCATGGGAAGCGACCGTATAAGTAAGTTTACCAGTGGGGCTGACCGCCGGGATCTGAACTCCCGCCTCGCCTGCAACAAGAGGAGAACCGCCACCAGCAACACGAGCAGGATCGTTGTGATGAAGACCGTGACCGCGCTCGGTAGGCTCCTCCCCCGGAATCGTATCCACGAGGGCGTGATTATAGTTGGGGGAGTGCTAGGCCCTTCCAGCGTCCTCCCCCACCTCGTATCTCCTTGAACTCCACTGGAATGGGTGCCAGTTCCGCGGTGGTAACGGGGGTCTTGCCGTCGCCGCCGGACCTTTCCAAAGTGACGTGTTACAACTGTGGACGCAGGGCCACCTGCAGGCGGGCTGCGAGGCTGAGCCCTACTGTATCAAATGCAAGTCGACCGGTCACATGTCTGCCATGTGTGTGGCTGGGCCTATTCGCAACAAGGTCTTTTGGGCCAGATTTGGCCGAGATGGCGTCGGCTTCATGTGCCTCAAGGTGCCGGCGTCGGAGATGGTTCAAGCTCCACCGAATTCCGCCCCGCTCTTCCTCGATGGAGCGGAGGTGTCAGCTGCCCAAGTAGAGGAGGAGTTTAAAGATTTGGTAGATGAAAGTTGGGATTGGCAGGTCAAGATGTTATATGAATCTGATTTCTCTCTTGTTTTTCCTCCAAGGAAAGTCTACGTATGGCCATTCGGGGGGGGGGGGGGGTGGCCTGCGCCTCCCGATCTCTAAAGCACAGGCGCTGGTCATGGAGGGGTCCATCGATGAGCATGCCTCCGAGGTGCTCACTAAAACATGTGTGAAGCTGCATGACGTTCCCCCGCTGTTTCGCAAGGTGCCGGGACTGCTGGTGGGGGATCGCCCGGTGGGGTGGCCGATGGAGGTGGATGTCGCGTCCCTGGAGGTGAACAACACTCCGGTCCGCATGAAGATTGGGGTGCGGGCAGCTCTCCCGGTTCTGGACCACTTCCTCTTTATGGTGAATGGACAGGGCTTCAGGATCCGGGTGGAGGTGGAGAAGCCCCCTAACTCTGTGCCCTTGAGCTCTCCCCCTCCTCCCAAGAAACATCACAAGGAACCTAAGCACTCAGATGATGATGCGCACTTGGGCGATGGTTTTTCGGAAGATTAGACCGACAACGAGAAAAATTGGAGGCATGGCCTCCTCCCAAAGGTGGGATAGGTGGGAACAGATCCAAGGTGTCCTCCATGGGAGTGGTCTCTCCGTCGCAGTCGCTGGTCAATGCTACATCGGCACCGCCTCTCAACCAGTATGGCTCATTTCTGTCGCGGAAGGCCTCCATCCCACAGTTCATGGGACTTGGTGTCCAACCGCCCGCTCGTGTGAATGAAGGGGGTTCTTCTATTTCTGTGGACGGACACGCCCTTTATCTCCCTCTCTCACTCTGGACACCCGCTTCCCCTTGGGCTCCGGCAAGGGGCCGGTCCCTATCCCCTCTTCCAAGGCGCTAGGCTCAGCGGGCACTCCTGCTTCCAAGGAGGCGGGATGTGTGATGGCGCGTGAGCATGAAAGAAGCAGCAAGTCAAATGCAGAGAGGCCAGCTGGGGTGCGGGCCTCCTCTCTGTGCCCTATGCCCCGACCGGACTTCTCTGACGAATTAGAGGCAGTGGCCCCGACCGCCGGCGTTGGTGGGGGTCGCGCTCCAAGGCAGTGCCGGTGCTGTCGGTTCGCAAGAGCTCCCGTGGGGAGGGATCGACGGAGGGCCTGGTGCTGGCCCGTGCGATGGTGCTGAAGGCCAAGAATGCGGTGGTCAGTCGTGGCTCTGCGGCGAAAGGGAAGGCCAAGGCTCCGCGCAAGAAATCCGCTTCAGGTACGCCTCCGCTCTCGGCCTTTACTGCTCTTGATTCTTTGTCCGACAATCACTTGCTTGCGGTAGCTCGGGTAGTTGTGTCGTGTTTCTCCCCGAAGCGGGCCGCCCTCTGGAAACTCTGTCGGTTCTCCACGCGTTCGAGGTAGCACAAGCCGAATTGGATATGGCTCGTGAAAGGCTGGTTCGGGTGCCACCTGAAGATGAGCAGGGTGTCAGTGTGGACGATCCAGGTGTCCCTTCCATGGCGGAGGCTCGTGGGGGGGGGGAAGGGTCCGCCAAGAACCTCCGATTCACCAGACGCCAACCCGTTCGGGCCCCATAACTCGGCGCAGGGGCGCCGCTTAGAGGGGGTCGATACCGGCAAAGAAACCTTACACCAGCCAAGCACGTGCTCTTGCGGCGGTGTCTTAATGTGGTGCCTCTTTCTCAATATCCGTGGGTTCGCCGTGTGGGGGCGGCGAGCTCTACTTAAAGAATTCCTCCGTATCCACCGTATCGACGCCGTCTTCTTTCAAGAAATGGTCAAAACCAACTTCACTGATCAGGAGCTTAGGATTTTAAAAAGTGGTGAAAAGTCCTTCTGGTCCTGGTGATATGGATATAATAGAGGTCCATGAGGATTTGTCATGCTTGAGTTGGAAGGAAATATTAAGCCTCAGTGTTGTTCATGATAAGGTGGATTCCTTCTTAATGGATTGTGTTCTTTGTGTTTATAAGAATGTTATACTACCTCAGCATATGTGTTTATGTGTGATAGGTTTATTGATAACACAAACATGGAGGGAAGATGGCATCAAGAGGAGCTAGAAAACAACATGGAGATGATGGAAAACAAGATTACAAGTGTTGAAAACAAAATTACCATGGTGAAAACAAATGTGCAAGTTGTGAAAACAAATGTACAAGGGTGAAAACAATAGGAGGGTGCCCCCATAGAAGATCAATGCGCCATAGTAAAACTCCTAATTAATTTTGGCATGGCTTGTATGCCATATTGGGCCGAATCCCTTAAAGTGGTCGGTTTGTATCACATATTAGAGTCCAATTAGGAGTCCTAGGCCTAGAGGGATTGTTGCTTGCGCAAGGCACCCTTGTGGCCGCACCAAAACCCTCATATATAGCTGCCACCTGCGTGTGGGATAGGTCAGACCAAGTTTAAGATAAACCCTAGATTTCCAAGATTGAACCATGTTCATCTGAAATTTATCAACCACCAAGTTCGTATCGATAGGGTGGTGTTACCATTGCAAAGTTTACGTGTTATCCGCTGTTCCACTGGGAATAAGAGGGTGGAGTTGAGAATATCCAAAGGGATCAAGAGCTCTTTCATTGGCATCAGGGTTCATCCAAGGAGAGTTTTCAGTGGCGCACTAGTTATCTATCAAGTTATCGTGAGTGTTCATCGAGAAGATCGGGAAACCCTTTATCATATGGTATCAGAGCTCCAGGTTGACTCGGTGAGCAATTTTTGATCCAGTAGATTAGTTTTGTTTTCTTACATATCCACGAAAAAGCCCCAAAAAACAAGAGTAGTTCTTTGCCATCGCCTTAGATCATCACCACTATCGAGTTTTAGCTGTTGTTTGTGTTTGATTTTGTGTTGCTTTTCTCCTTTTGTGTCTTTTTAGTTCGGTCTAGGGTTAGGGTTCTTATTGTGTTCGTTGAGTTCATCTAGTGTTCTACCGAAAAATACCAAAAAGAGTCCACCGCTTCCATCTACTTGTTCCAATCCAAGTTGGGTTCTTGCCATATTCGAGTTGTTGTGAGTTGTTTATGCCACGGTACACCAAACGCCATATATCTTGTTGTTTTCCTAGTGTTGCTTGTGTTCTTTTTCTACTCGGATTCATCCACAAAATTGCGTGGATCATCCCTCTAAACCGAGCCCTAGTCGAATTCGGAGTGGTTCAGTCGCGGCACAAAAAGCGTGAATACGCTGCCGTGGTTCCGCCCCTGCCGCACCCGCGCACGCGCGCCCACCCTCAGACAGCGTCTACCCTGCTGCGCGCTTCACCTGCGACCACCTGCTGCCGTACGGCAGCGTTTCGGCTCGAATTCTGCCGCGACAGCCTGCCGTGGGCGCAAAACGCCGCGTTTCACTACCGCCGCGGCAGAAAAACAGGCAGTTTTCTGTCGTGGGTTTCAAGTAGGTATTCTGATCTGTTTTCATTGCCAATTTCGTAGTTTCCACACCATATCTTTGAGAACCATATCCACGGCCTATCTACATATCAAATTAGGAGCATACCCATATAAGACTAGCTCGATTTTGTGCTGACAGGCTGCTCTATCATCTGTTTCATCGTGCAGTTTTTGTGGAAAATTTTGCTCCGCGGTGCGACATATTGTGGCCAAAAGAGAAAAAGAAAAAAGAGAGAGAAAAAACAAAAAAATAAGAGAGGAAAAGAGTCTGAAGAGTATTGATCATTGCCACATATTTGGGAATTGTTTACATGTTGTTTTTGATGAGGACATCCCTAGTTCTTCACCTATTGTTACACATGAGGATGCTCCTATACAAGCTAATGAAGTAAGGATTGGTCCAATGAAAAGATCAAGAACCAAGCTATTACAACAACAGGTGAATTCACTCCTACTTGAGTATAATGTTTATAATTGTGAGAACTTTATACTACATAAATCCTTACACTTATGTATTCTCAGGTTTGTTGATAACACAAGCATGAATGGAGGAGATCATGGAGAGGAGATACATAAGGATGAAGATGGACTAGAAGAGGAGATGGAGATCAATTGCTAGCATGGTGAAAACAACAAATAACAAAAGTTATGATGACAAGGGGATGGTGCCTCCACAAGGTCAAATGCACTAAGTGTGGAAAACAATGCCATTATGTTATTCCACACTCATTGAAGGACAAAGCAAGAGGAGGGCGCCCACAAGGAAGCATCTATGCGCCATAATGATTCCTAGTAGTAGTAGGTTTGGTTTGTATACCAATTGTGGCCGCATCCCACTTAATTGGGTCGGTTTGTATCTATTTGTGTCCTAGTAGGAGTCCTAGACCTAGTAGGTTTGGTGCTTGCGCAAGGGAGCCCCTTTGTGGCCGCACCCCCTCTCATATATCCCTTGGGGCGCATAGGAGAGGGTTAGACTACGTTAAAACTGAAACCCTAGACCTCTAGATTCAATCAGCTTGTAAGCCTTCATCTGGAAGTTCATCTGCAAACTTTACGTGTTACCTGCTGTTCCACTGGGAATAAGACGGTACAGGACCACTTGTAGTCGGTGGATTAGTTGTGCAAGAGTGTGGAGTTGAGAATATCCTTGGGGTTGCTATCTTTTGCATTGGCATCAGGGATCAGCCGGGAGAGTTCTTAGTGGCGCACTAGTTATCATATTGAAGTTATCTGTGAGTTCACTGAGAAGATTGGGCCACCCCTTATCAGTTTTGCACTAGTTCTTTGAGAAATCTCGTGTCTGTTTATAAGAGTTGTAGCTAGTGTCTTTCGAGTGCATTGCAACAATTCCATACATATAGTTGCTTGCCACATTATTCTCCACGTGTGTGTTTCATGTGCTTTTCATATCATCACAAGCAGCAAATAGGACTTGTTATTGGTGTTGTAGGTATCCATACCAAGCCCCACCATATCCCTTGTTTGTCTTGTGATAGCTAAACTCCCTGGTAATCTCATCTTCACATCAGTACACATGTTAATACTACTTGTGGTGAGTGTTTTCTATTCTCTTGGGAGCGGTAAGATACATTTTTCTTTGTTGTTTTGAGAGAGTTGTGAGAGAACACCACAACCCATTGTTATTTTGTTACTAACAAGTTAACCAATGGAGATTTGTAGTTTTTCTATGTGCAGTGATGCTTTCTGGGAGGAGGATTCTAGTGGAATGCCTGTAGCAAATTTGTTCCACTTGATTGCAGAAATCAAAGGTTGCCCTGCTGCTATTACTCTTGATAGGGATACTCACTCTAACTTTGTTAGTCTTGATGTGGTAGAGCAATTGCAATTGGAAACTTTTCAAGCAAATCCATACATGTTAATTACTAATGATGATAAAATTTGAATTACTCTACGTACTTTTGTTCCATTAACCATTAGTGGTCATACAGAGCAAATTTATTTTCATGTGATTCCTAGAGCATCTACTAGTTGTCATCTGTTGTTGGGTGCATCTTGTTCTGTCAAATTTTGGTTTGACTTTGCTAGATATTATCCTGACATAAAATTACTTTGGAATCATAAATATCATCGAAGAAGACATGCTTCACTTGAAAATTGTATGGAGGTTAGAATGCAATCATTATGTTATCATCAAGTCATGGGATCCGAAGTTGAGAAAACATGTGAGGTTGTTTCTACTAACATAATCATGTCTAGTCCTAGTGTTGTTTTATGTGATGTGAAGGTTGCTTTTGAAGAAAGGGAGCCTCTAGTACAACCTGCACCACCACCACCATATCCATTGGAGGAGCATGCCATTGTGCCTAGTACTATGTCTTGTGATATGCAGGTTACTCTTGAAGAAAGGGAGCCATCACTAGTACAACCTGCATCACCACTCAAGAGAGATGAATCAGTGCCTATTATATCTGAGGAGGATGTCATTGATATTGGTACTAATTTGGAGCTGCCATTTCCAAGTACAACTTTTTGTGAGTCTACTAATGTGTTAGTTAATTCTTCTGAGTTGATAACCACATATAGTTCACCACCATGTGATAGTTTGCATATTTCAAATTTTGAGCATGTGGTTTTTATTTCAAATAAAGAAGTGCTTTCTAAAATACCACCTATGAATATTGTGTATTCCATCATGTTACATGAACCAATTAATGTGCAATGTGCTATGAATAGGATTGCTGAAATTTCATATATCAATTCTAACACATATGCTACTTGTTTCACTTTTAATTTGGTTGGTGATTATAACATGAAAGAAATTTTTATGGTGGATCAAATATGTATAACTTGTGATAAAATGGCCGAATTTAACATTATGTTAACTTGCTTAGATGGTTTACAATTGCCTACATGTGAGCATGATTTTACACATATGTTTGGTTTGCCACAAAACTTATTAAGTACATGTGCTAATAAATTATACTTCACTTATATTTACAAATTGAGTTGCAACTTTCATAATGAGAATAATAAATATGTTAACACCTTTGAGCATACTATTAAAAACAAATTTGATCATAGATATTCTGTGAGAACACTTGATTTGATACTAAACAATAAACATGTATACATAGATGTCTCTCCTTTTGATCATGATTTTATGAGCTTCACTTATATTTGCAATTATGATTGCTATTTTCTGAGATGCTATGAAAATTATGTGATATTTTCATGCCAATTCCGTGGTCACATGTCATGTGCAAAATTTTGTGATCTACTAACAACTAATGCATCCCATTATAGATACATATATTGTGCATACATGTTGTTCTTTTTGTTTCTTCCACTTTCAGCTTACCACAAGCCGAGGACGTATTGTCTTGAAGAAAGGGAGGATGATATGGATATAATAGGGGTCCATGAGGATTTGTCATGCTTGAGTTGGAAGAAAATATTAAGCCTCACTGTTGTTCATGATAAGGTGAATTCCTTTTAATGGATTGTTTATAAGAATGTTATACTACCTAAGCATATGTTTTTATGTGTGATAGGTTTATTGATAACACAAACATGGAGGGAAGATGGCATCAAGAGGAGCTGGAAAACAACATGGAGATGATGGAAAACAAGCTTACACGTGTTGAAAACAAAAGTACCATGGTGAAAACAACATTGCAAGTTGTGAAAACAAATGTACAATGGTGAAAACAAGAGGAGGGCGCCCCCATAGAAGATCAATGTGCCGTAGTAGAAGTCCTATTTAATTTATGCATGGCTTGTATGCCATATTGGGCCGAATCCCTTAAAGTGGTCAGTTTGTATCACATATTAGAGTGCAATTAGGAGTCCTAGGCCTAGAGGGGTTGTTGCTTGCGCAAGGCACCCTTGTGGTCGCACTAAACCCCTCATATATAGCTGCCACATGTGTGTGGGATAGGTCAGACCAAGTTTAAGGTAAACCCTAGATTTCCAAGATTGAACCATGTTCATCTGAAATTTATCAACCACCAAGTTCGTATCTATAGGGTGGTGTTACCATTGCAAAGTTTACGTGTTATCCGTTGTTCCACTGGGAATAAGAGGGTACAGGACCACTCGTAGTCTTTTGATTACGTTGTGCAAGAGTGTGGAGTTGAGAATATCCAAAGGGATCGAGAGTTATTGCATTGGCATCAGGGTTCATTCAAGGAGAGTTTTTAGTGGCGCACTAGTTATCTATCAAGTTATTGTGAGTGTTCATTGAGAAGATCGGGCAACCCTTTATCACCTTGCTCCTAGCCGTTGGTAATTCTAAGGGATTGCTCATCGGGGTCAAAGACAGTCTTCTGGATGTTGGGACCTTGGACCTGGGTCAGTTCTTCATTAGTCTGTCGCTTTGCCACCGCCCCTCTGGCCGTAAATTTGAGTTGGTGGGGATATATGGTCCGGGTGATCATTCCTAATCAGCGCTTTTCCTTGATGAATTCTCCGGCAAGATTGTAAGATGTCCCCTCCCCATTATTATGGGAGGTGATTTTAACCTGATCCGTAGGGCGGAGGAGAAGAATAATGACAATATCTCCTGGCCGCGCATTAATCTGTTCAACACCCACTGACGAAGATATGGATCCTGGACCCTACGGGTAAGGACACCCCCTCTCAGGCCCAAGGTCAAGGCCCAAGAGGAAGCGCCCTTGGAGTACTCTAGAAGGCCCATGTGAAGCCCACCCGCATCAGCTTGCGGGTTAAGTTAGGAAACTTGTAACCGACCCAGCTAGGGTTTGAGTCCTCTCCGGGTAGAACTCGAGACCTGGCCATCTATATAAGGCCAGGAGAGCCCCCAAGGAGAGGACCAAGTAATACCGCACGACCAAAAAGCCTCGGAACTCGAGATCTACTCTCGATTCGAGCAACCGGTAACCGATCTAATCATCTAATACAGATCGACAGAAGGCAGGAGTAAGGGTTTTACCTCTTCGAGGGCCCCGAACCTGGGTAAATCTCGCCCCCTGTCTAGCCGACGATTCCACCAGCGCCCATGACTTCTCCTAGTCGAAACCCGATAGGGTCACCTAAGGGATTTGTGGAGTCAGAGATTCGACAATTGGCGCCGACCGTGGGGAGCGCGGGCGCTGGATCACCGGCATCTTCGGCTCATCGACATCCAACTCCCGTTGGAAACCATCGACTACGGCTCCGAACAATCCAGTACGGATCGGATCCGTCATAGTCACGCCTCACTCGCCGGAATCACGCCCGGTGTTCGAGGACCTGGAGAAGAGCGTCACCCTGACGTTCGGGAGCTTCAACTTCATGGCGAACAGAGACGGGATCCTCCACTTTTCGGATGAATCTGAACCTGAGTCTGGAGCCGTCAACTCGCGCTTCCCTATGGAGAAAAGTGGCGAGTCCATCCGCTTCAACACAGTCGACTATCACGCCCTCTCGACAAAGGAACCATCTCGGGTACGGGAAGCTTTCCGATCTACGCCTAGGACGCACGAGCCACGACTGGCCCAGGTCTGCATGGCAGGATCGGAACAGCCCTCAGAAATCGAATTCAGCGCAACTGAGCGCGATATAATCGGCGTTTCGCGGGAGGCCTGGAAAAGGGCCAAGGAGGCCATACGGCGGAGTCAGCCACCCGCGGCAGGAGCCTCACAAGAGGACCTAACCGCCTACCACTACCACCTAGTAAGAGCGGCCTCAAACATCAAAGAAGCCCGGGCAGATCTAGCCCGTCGCAGAAGAGCGGCGGACGAATCAAGCCTGCGACGAGTCGAACAATCCCTTGCACCCTCGGTTGGTACCCGACCCGCGAGGAAGGGACACGCAACATCGTCAAGGGGCCACGAATCCATGACTGCGACCGACAGGTCGACCACGTCTTCCTTCATGAGGGTCGACGATGACGACAACGTCTACCCGCAAACCCCAGCTGCCGCGATCCTAGCCGCAGCAACTTACATGCAGATGAACCAACCAACGGAAAGCGACCCTCGGGTGGAACAATACAAACAAATTCGCAAAGGACTAGGATTGGCGGCCGCAAGGCTCGCTTCTCACGATCGCAAGAAGACCGAAGAAGAATTGGAGAAGGAGCGACAGGAGAAGAACAAGGATAAAGAAACGCCCCGCAGGCATAGAAGTTCATCCCCGAGAAAAGACAAATCGCCATGACGTGGTCGAGGAAAAGAAGCCCGCCGCCGCGGCGATAGTCGAAGCAGCAGCGACGACAGCCCGAGAGACAAAAGCTCGCGGCACCACAGCAGCCGCTCGAGAAAGCGAAGCAAAGAACCAAGGAAAGACAACGACCGCGACCGGTCCGAATACGACGCGTGATCAGATCTCGCCCAAAAGAAGGTGGATAGGGCGAGAGCTTCACGATATCGCGAGCGCTCCTCATCCAGGTCCTCGGACGACGAAACCTATGGAGCACTCTGTTTCGCTCGCAGCATCCGTGAAGCACCTCTACCCAAGAGGTTCAAGCTCAGCACGGAGGTGACAAAATACGACGGCTCACTCGAGCCCTCCCAGTGGTTAAGCGACTACCTCACGGCAGTAAAATGCCAACGTGGGAACAAGAACACAGCCATGCAATACCTCAATTTGCATCTTACAGGCGCGGCCCATAGTTGGCTGGAGAGAAGACCGAAATCTTGCTACGCATCGTGGGACGACCTGCACCGCGATTTCTGCAAAAATTTCCAGTCGACGTACAAGAGGCCAACCACAATCGAAGAGTTACGAGCATGCAAACAGAAGAGTGGTGAATCCACACGAGAATATATCCAGCGGTGGACCACACTCAGGAACACCGCAGGAACCATCTCGGAAGAGGTAGCGATTGAGGCCTTCGCCAAAGGGGCGAGAAGAACCGCGTTTCGAGAAGAGCTAGGCAGAGCTGCGCCCAAAACCATTGGGGAGCTAATGATCATAGCCGAAAAATGGGCTAACGGAGAAGACGCGGTACGCAATGAAAGAGCATCGTCGCCCGCACACGAGGACGACCGCCATGGACGAAGAAAGAGAAGGAAATACTACGACCACGAGGACAGGGAGGAATTAGTGGCGGCAGAATTCACGCGAAACCGCGACTCTGGTCGCCGTGGAAGTCGCGAGTGGAAACCAAAAGCAGAAGAAAAATCCCCCGAGGAGGATCTCGCTGCATACTGCTCGCTACACCTGTTTACAGATAAGTGCACGGGAAAAACTAAGGCAACACACCTTCTCAAGGATTGCTGAAAGTTTCTTGACATCTCAGATGCTCTCGCGAGGAAAAGATTTGCATCCACCCAAAACTACCCGCCGCTGCCAGGAGGAGGACAACAATTCCAGCCGCCTCCACCACCACCTCCACCAGCAAATCCAAACATGGCGCTAGCCGCACTACCTGCGCCACCACCGCAAAACAATGGAGCCAATGCATACCCGAACCCGGCAGGACAACTCGCGATGATACAGAAGGTATGCCCCTCTCGCAGAGCTCAAAAGACTAACACGAGGAAACTATGCATGGCAGTGCAGACACCGCCAACAAAGACCGAGTACCTGAAGATGGCAGATCAGCCCATCACGTTCTCGAAGAAAGACCATCCACCACAAGTCTATCGACCAGGACACGCCGCCCTCGTCATCCAGGCTCAAATCGGAAATTACGACCTGGCCCGCGTGTTCATGGACGGTGGCAGTGGCATCAACATCATCTACGCGGATACACTCCGTCGAATGAACAAGAACCTGGACGGCCTAACGGAATCAGAAACGTCCTTCCACGGGATAGTTCCGGGCAAGGCAATCCGTCCACTCGGAACAATCAACTTAGAAGTTGTACTGGGCTCTCCAAGCAACTACAGAAGGGAATTCCTGGACTTCGAAGTCGTCGACTGGCCCTCACAGTACCACGCCATCCTTGGCCGAACAGCGTTCGCCAGATTCATGGCAGTACCACATTACGCGTACCTGAAACTCAAGCTACCCGGCGAATACGGTGTGATCACCATCGACGGAGACTTCCAGAAGTCAGACAAGTGCGACATAGAATTCAATGAAATCGCGAAATCTTTCGGGATGCAAGAAGAACTTCAAGAGCTGGCAAAAACCACGGACCACTCCGTTATGCCCCTCACGAAGAAAAACGCGCCTGAACTTGAATTCAGCGCCAACAGCGACACCCGCAAGCACCAAGTGCACCCGACGGATTCTGCCAAGACCGCGATGGTTTCCACAACCCTCTCGCCAGCATAGGAAGGCGCGCTCGTCAAACTCCTCCGTGAGTACTGGGAAATTTTTGCCCGGCAGCCCTCAGATATGCCAGGAATACCCAGGTAGTTTCCCGAGCACTCACTCGAAGTTTTTCCTAATGCCAAACCCATCAAACAGACGACTCGACGATTCTCAGAACCCAAGCAGAAGGCGCTTGGAGAAGAAATAAACAGACTGCTAGCCGCCAACTTTATTAGGGAGATCAAGATATCCACCTGGTTGGCAAACCCGGCGCTGGTCCCCAAGAAGAACACGGATACCCTTCGGGTGTGCATCGACTACACATCGCTGAATAAGCACTGCCCCAAGGACAACTTTCCTCTACCACGAATCGACCAGATCGTGGACTCTACGGCAGGCTGCCAACGCCTCTCCTTCCTGGACGCCTATTCGGGATACAATCAGATCCGAATGAAAAGGGAAGACGAAGAGAAGACGGCATTCATCACACCCCACAGTGTCTACTGCTACACGACAATGCCCTTCGGGCTGAAGAACGCAGGCGCAACATATCAGCGCTGCATGCAAAGATGCCTCGCTAATCTCATTGGCAAAAACGTACAAGTGTACGTCGACGACATCGTCATCAAAACTCGAGTAGAGGACACACTCCTCGAGGACATCAGAGAAACGTTCGACGCCATTAATGCATATCGGATCAAGCTCAATCCGACCAAATGCGTTTTCGGCGTCCCTGCAGGAAAACTCCTCAGGTACCTGGTATCCGCCAGAGGCATTGAAGCCAACCCGGAGAAAATACAAGCCATCCTGACTATGAAGGAGCCAACCAATCTACGCGGAGTCCAGCAACTCGCAGGACGACTAGCCGCCCTAAGCAGGTTCATCGCACGATTGGGAGAGCAAGCGTTACCCTTATACAAATTACTGAAGAAGACGGACAAATTCGAGTGGACACTCGAAGCTAAACAAGCGTTCGCAGACCTGAAGCGATCGTTGCAAAGCAGGCGCGTCCTTGCAACACCGCAAGAAAGGGAGCCGCTTCTACTATACCTAGCCGCTACAAACCAGGTCATCAGCACAGCAATCGTGGTCGAACGACCTGAAGACGGCAAAGCGTACGGAGTCCAACGACCAATATATTACATCAGCGAAGTGCTCTCGCCATGCAAGCAACGATACCCTCATTATCAGAAGCTGGCGTATGGAGTTGTTCTCACAGCCCGAAAGCTCAAACATTATTTCCAAGAACATACCATTACAGTGGTTAATGATGCGTCACTCGGGACAATCATGAACAACCCTATGGCATCCGGAAGAATAGCAAAATGGAGCATCGAGTTGGGCGCCTGGGACATCACCTATACAGAACGAAAAGCAGTCAAATCTCAAGTACTCGTGGAATTCCTCAGCGAATGGACAGAGCTACAAATGCCCGGACCACCCGAGTACACGACCAATTGGATAATGTACTTCGATGGATCCAAGAGAAACGAAGGAGCAGGAGCTGGAATCATTCTTATTTCACCTCGGGGAGACAAGCTGCAATACGTCCTGCGACTGGACTTTCCACCAGACGATCCAGCCTCGAACAACGACGCAGAATATGAAGCCCTGTTGCACGGGATGAAGATGGCAATCGCCTGTGGAGCTACCCGATTAATGATCTACGATGATTCCAATCTCATAGTGCAGCAGACGATGAAAGAATGCGACGCCATTGCTGAAAACATGGTCGCATATCGTGACATGTACAATCTACTCGAAGGAAGCTTTAAAGGCTGCGAGCTGAAGCACATTGCAAGATCTAGCAACGAAGAAGCAGATAGACTGGCAAACATGGGTTCCACGAATACACCCATACCGCCAGGAATATACTTCGAACGGATGATCAAACGATCGGTCAAAGTGAAGAAAGCTGCAGCAGCGCCAGAAACAGAGGTCAGCCCGCAGGTCGCGCTTATCGAGCTTATTCACAATATATCACGACAGGTTTTCCTGGTCGAGCCAGTCTGGACGCAGAAATATCTCGACTACCTGCTCAACAGACAGCTCCCGGCCGATCCACGTGAGGCTCGACAGATAATCAGGCGTAGCAAGTCCTTTCGAGTAGTCAATGGAGAATTATACAAGCAAAGTATCTCGGGAATACTTCAGCGTTGCATCGCACCCGAAGATGGCAAGGAACCAGGACATACACCAAGGAGATTGCGGACATCATGCTAGCTGGATAACAATAATGGGAAAAGCTTTCCGAGCAGGATTTTACTGGCTAACAGCAGCCAACGATGCAAAAAGCCTGGTCGAACGATGCGACGCCTGCCAGCGATTCGCACCAAGGCCACACGCCCCTGCTACGGAAGTACACATGATACCAATAGCCTGGCCCTTTACACAATGGGGGCTAGATATGGTTGGGCCACTACGCAAGTCCACACCAGGTGGATACACACACTTGCTGGTCGCAGTCGACAAGTTCACCAAATGGATCGAGGCTATGCCAGTAACCTCAGCAAGCGCCCAATGCGCCGTCAAGTTTCTCGACTCCATTGTATGCAGATTTGGTGTGCCACACGACATCATTACAGATAACGGTACAAATTTCACAGCAAAGGAGACACAACAGTTCTGAGAGGAAAAAGGCATCAATTTCAAGTTTGCCTCAGTCGCTCACCCGCAAACGAACGGACAAGTCGAAAGATCCAACGGCTTAGTTTCGGATGGCATCAAGAAGCGACTACTCGATCGTCTACACCCCGCCGCAGGACATTGGGCGGAAGAGCTACCCTCCGTACTCTGGAGCCTGCGCACAACTCCTAATCGATCAACGAAGTACACGCCATTCTTCATGGTATACGGGGCAGAAGCAGTCCTTCCCGAGGACGTTCGATTCAGCGCCCCACGAGTTGTAGCCTACAGCGAAGAAACTTCCAACAGGGCGCTCGCAGAAGATATGGATGCACTCGACGAAATGCGAGACATCGCACTCGCAAGATCCGCGGTATATCAGCAATCCTTGCGCAACTATCACAGTCGCCGCATACGCCACAGAGCATTCGCGGTTGGGGACCTGGTGCTGCGGCTCAAACAGAAGGAAGGACACAAGCTCGAACCACCTTGGGAAGGACCCTTCATCATACACGAAGTCATCCCAGAGCCTACAGGCTAAAGAATCCGGCGACCGGAGGGATCTACTCCAATCCGTGGAACATTGCACACCTCCGCAAATTTTATCCATAGGTTTACTTGTTATCACAACAAAAATAAGGCTATACTAGCCAGTCCTGTAGTTCGAATACATGGCTTCTCAGTCATTGCAATAAAGACATGATTCCTTCATCATATTCACTCGAAGCTTCTCGTTCTTTACATGCTAAAAGTTACAGGTACACACCCCATAAAACACACGGGGGCTACACCTACAACTAAGCATCAAAGAAAAACATCATACAAACAAGGTTATACACCTTACAACAGTTCTTACAAACTATAAACAGATTACAGGATAATTACATCCGACAATCAATCAAAGCGCTGAGCATTCTCAGTCGCTAAAACTCTATCCACCTCCTCAGAGGTCAATCGGATAATTTTTTCCGCTGCAGGACGTACAGCATCATAGTACGGCGAGATATCCTCGATTGCATAATCTGGGTGCCGAGCAACGGAGTTAACATCTATCTCAGGATGCCATATGCGGACAAAAGAGAGAGCTACAACCGTGCCGCACGTCATCTGATTGCGCACACACGCGCGAACTTCTCCTTCACATCCAAACAAACTGAGAAGATAGCCCCAGTCTTCGGGACCTTTTTCAAGTGGGTAAAATGCAGCGTTCATCGCAACCAAGACCTCGTGAAAAGAACTCACGAGAATTCTCGCCTGGAGGACTCGAAATTTCAAGGTGGCCATCACAAAACCCCGACTGCGATCAGACCAAAAATTGTTTGCATGAGGTTTGGAGCTACTAGCCTCTTGAAGGATGTGATTTTCTACCCACTGCTTTTCTTCCCTGTCATCCGGATTAACGACTGAAGAGCAAAAACACACTCAGTCAGATAAGGAAACAAGGAAGAAAAAGGCACGGGGGCTGCACTACTTACAAAGCAAGTCCCTTGCAACTACAGCCAACTCATCCATCAGAAATTGTTCGCGTTCAGCCGCCAATTTCTGCTTGGACTTCGCCACATCGGCTATCCCGCGCATAGCTTTTAGCTTGCGCTCACCCTCCTGGACTTATCACGAAGGCCCGCAAAAGTGCCAACAGCGGCAACAAGTGGATTTACTGGAGTACCACATCCACCCGAAGTTTCCGCGGCAAACCCAGTAGCCTGGAAGAATACAACGAAAGAAGTAAGATGCCCTACTCGAGTCATTTCTAGTCGCATATCTGACAAACGCTCGGGGGCTACTCCCATCGGGAGACAACGCACAAACAAAGGGAATAAGTTGCAAGATGAATTCTTCGATTAAAGACAACAAAGGTACGGGAATACATCCCAAGGTTCATTACATTCAAGGAGAAAAAAGAAAAACTATGAAGCTACATTGGTGCTCCCGCTAGCAGCAGTCGCCCCTCCCCGCAGTCGAGCAAAAATCTCAGACAGCTTCCGAGCAAGAATAGCGGCTTGCTCGCCAAAACGAGAGAGCCGTACCTTTTTGCCCGTGGAGGGGTCAACTGGAAGAGATGAGTACGCCTCCTCCAAATCTTCGAATCCGTGCGCCAAAGCGAATTGTATCGCGGTCTTTTCACCAGACTCCGCCTGTGCGACCGCGAAGGCATCCAGAAGTTTGCCTTCTGAGAAGACCTTCAACAGATCATCTAGCGCGGGTGCAGGAGTGGCGTTGGCGATGAGGCGACCGTGCAGTTGCACCAGCACTTGAGTAGCATCATTAATCATGGAGAGAACTCCATCAGCGTGCCTTTTAAGCTGGGCAAGTGTGTCGGTTACCACATCCACCCGCTGGAGTCCAGGGATCTCTAGAGGAACATCCAGAAGACCTCATGAGGACATCCCTAGTGTTTCACCTATTATTTCACATGATGATATTCCTATAAAACATGATGAAGTGAGGCTTGGTCCCATGACAAGATCAAGGACCAAACTATTACAACAACAGGTGAATTCACTCCTACTTGAGTATAACATTTGTGATTATGAGAACTTTATACTACCTAAATCCATGCATGTTTGTATTCTTAGGTTTGTTGATAACACAAGCATTAAGGAGGGAGATCAAGGAGAGATGATGCACATGGATGGAGAGGAGCTGAAAACAAATGTTGATCATGGTGAAAACAATTCTACAAGTGTGGAAAACAAGTGCTAGATTGTTATTCCACACTCATGGAGGGACATAACAAGAGGAGGGCGCCCACAAAGTCTATCAATGCGCCATATAGAGTCCAAGTAGTATTAAACATGGTTTGTATACCATTATGGCCGCACCCCTAGCTTGGGTCGGTTTGTATCTATTGTGGTTGAGTCCAAAGTCCAAAACTAGGTCCAATTGGGTTCCTATTCGGGTTGGTGGGTTTTGCTTGCGCAAGCTACCTTGTGGCCGCACCCCACCCCTCATATATACCCCTTGGGGCGCATAGGTTAGGTTAGACTACGTTAAAACAAAAACCCTAGACTTCTAGATTGTATTGCTTGAAGCATTCATCTTGAATCATACAACCTTTGCAAATCTGAGTGTATTCTGCTGTTCCACTGGGAATAAGGAGAAACAGGACCACTTGTAGTCGGTGGCTACGTGTGCAAGAGTGTGGAGTCTCGAATATCCGAAGGGGTTAAGTGCTGTTGCAATTGGTAACAGGGTTTAGCCAAAGGAGAGAGCGAGGTATCACATTGGTTATCAAGTTATCAAGATTGTTCACTGAGAAGATCGGGCTACCCCTTATCATCTTGGTATCAGATTACTGGGTTTACTCGGTGAGCTGTATCTATCCTTTTAGTTTCGAGTTGTTTTTCTTACCTATCCAGAAAAAGCCACAAAAAATAGTAGTAGTATTTGCCATAGCCTTAGATAATTGCTAGTTTTCAATTTCTAGTGTTGTTTTGTGTTTTGATTTTGTGTTACTTTTTCTCCTTTTGAGTCATTAGGTTTCGGTTAGGGTTAGGGTCCTTAGTTGTTCTTATTTTTCGAGTTGAGTCTATATCAAAAATCCCAAAAAAAATTAGTTACCCGCAGATCTCTATTGTTTCCAATCCGAGTGCTCTTGTTATTTCGGTTGGGAGTTGAGTTCTAGTGCCTTTCGGTTTCCTACCGCGGCACCAAAACCTTCCAATTCTATGCCGCGGTACACTTTCTAGTTGCAGTCGGATTCGGTCCAAACGCGCGCTTACAAATCCCACAAAACCACCGCAACACCCCTTACCAATCCGCCCACCGCAACTCACCTCTCGCCCGCGCGCGCAGCAGCAGATTGGGTCGTTTTTTCTCTGCCGCGGGCTGGTTTTTGCGCCGAAACGCTGCCGCCGCTGCCGTGAGATCGCCTACGGCACGCTTTTGAGCGTTTTTCTGCCGCGGTACGCTGCCGTGAGTCAAAAACTCACAGTTTTTCTGCCGTGGTGTAACTTTCTGCCGTGGGTTTCTTAGCTAGTTTTAGGTTGTTTTTCTTTGTTTTTCTTTGATCTTTTCATTAGGATTTCCAGTCTTATCATTGTGAACCCTAGACAAAGCCTTTCTACAGCAAATAAACTAGGTACCTTGCCCACAAGACTAGCTATTTTATTGCTCTATTCAGGCTGCTCATTTTTATATTGTGTCACATTGATCTAGCTGTTATTTTCATTTGCTCCTTTAGTTGTTTTCGGCCATAAAAGTAAAAAAAAAAGAGAAAAACAGAAAAAGCAAAAAGAAAGGCCATTGAGACACATTGCTATTACTATCATTTGGAGCTGTTTTCATTGCTATCATTGACACCACACATTGAGCAATCTTGTGCCTGATTATCATTGAGCTTGGCTAGTGTCTTTCTAGAGCATTGCAAAATTTCCTCCATATATTTTCTTTGCCACAATTGTCTCCAATTTTGGTGTGTGTTTTCCTAGGTGTTATTTTGTATCATTCACAAACAGCATTAGGACTTGTTAATTGGTGATTGTTAGGTATCCATACCAAGCCCCACCATATAACCTGTTTTACCTTTGTGATAGCAAAAACCCCTGGGTATTCTATTCTTCACACCAAGTCACATTAGTTACTATTACTTGTGGTAAGATTTTCTATTCACTTTGGAGCAGTAAGGATCACCTCTTTTGCTGGTTTTGAGTGAGTTGGGAGAGAGCACCACAACCCATATTTTGTTTATTTCACTAACCTATTAATCATGGTTGCTCCTAGTGATGTTTCTACACAGGCTAAGAAGAAGCATGGTGATGAACAAGTGAAGTGGAAAGATTTGGAGGAGATGCAAGAACAAATCACTACATCTATTGCTACAAAAAATTCTGAGTTGCATTCTCTTATTGATAAGCATGGAGTGGACATGGATACACATGTTCAGAATTTGGGCCTTCAAATTGATACTGTGACTGAAACAGCTGCTGCTACTCAAGAGCAAGTTACCACATTGCAAGCCTCTATTGATACATTGACTACTAGAATTGGTGCCTTGGCCACTTTATTGGATCAAAGAATTCCTGCCCGAGAGGATGGTGGGAGTGCTTTTGGTGATGCCGAGGAGGAAGAAGAGGAGGATAATGATTATGTCCAACAAGGCCGAGGAAGAGGAAGAGGAAATCATGGGGCTGGCCGTGGGTTCCAAGCAAGAAGAGTTCCTGTTCATGAGCACAACCGTGAGGATGATGGTCTTGGTAAACCCAAGTTTATGTTACCTACTTTCAACTTTGATACTGTTGATGTTGAGGAGTACCTCATGTGGGAGCTCAAGATGGAGAAATTATGGAGGATGCATGACTATAATGAGGAGAGAAAAATCAAGCTTGCTTCCTCTAGTTTTGATGGCTATGCTTTGCTATGGTGGGATAATATTACAAGAACAAGGGCAAGAAATAGGGAACCAGATGTTCTCACTTGGAGGGAGATAAAGCAAATTATGAGAGATAGATTTGTGCCCAAGAACTATTTGAGGTCTTTATATGACAAGTTGCAACAATTAAAACAAGGTACAAAATCAGTGGATGCTTATTTTAGAGAGATGGAGTTGATATTGCAAAGAGCTAGAGTAAAGGAGGATGTTGAGCATACTATGCAAAGGTTCCTTTCAGGTTTGCAATTCAAAATTAAGAGCATTGTGAGGCATACACAATATAATGATATGAATGACTTGTTGCTCCAAGCAAGGGAGACAGAAAAGCAATTGGCCGAGGAGGCACTTATGGCTCCAAGGAGACCTTTCCCTAATAGGTCTTCTTTTTCTTCACCACCATTGTCACAATCTACCCCTAACCATGGGGTATCCACTGCAAAATCCGAGAGTACTACTTCTGTTTCTAAGAAGCAAGCACAACCAGCAGCTAGTGCAAGTGGATCTACTTCTTCTACAGCTCGAAATAGGGACATGAGCTGTCTTATCATCTTGGTATCAGATTTACAGGTTGCCTCGGTGAGCTATCATATTTCCCTTTAGTTTTGAGTGTTTTTATTCCTATCCAGAAAATTGCCCCACAAAAATAGTTGTTTAGTTCATTGCCAGAGCCTAGATCAACACCAATTTGCATCTACTAGTTGCTGTTTCTTGTTGATTTGCGTTTCCGTTTTTCTATTTTAGTTTTTGTCTTTTTAGGGTACATCTAGTTCATCTTTTTGTCTAGATCTATACCGAAAATCTCATCAAAAAAATTGCCAAACCTGCTGCGCATTGCCATAGATCCGCTGTCGCATCGAACCACCAACCCACCGCATCCGTGTTGTTGTTGTGCGCCGCCGCATCGAACCACCAACCCACGCACTCCTTTCGCCGAGTCCACCAACCCATCGAACCGCACGCTGATTCGAACTGCTACCCGACAAAACCGCGCGCGCCTCCACCAAATCCCGCTGGCCTTTTCCGGTGCGCCTCACCAACCACCAAATCGCTCCACCCGCGCGCGCCTCGGATCCGATTGCTCCCAGCCAATCAGCGCTCTCCGCACGCGCGCCGAGCACAGCTGGCCTCGGTCCCTACGCGCCGCAATCATTGCCCACGCGTTTTCGCTTCCGGTCGACCAGGACTCGATCCCCTGCGCGTTTTTTTTCCGTATTCCACCAGGACTCGATCCTTGCGCGCGTCGCAGCGGTCGTATCTTGACCCGAGCCACCCGCGCGCTTCCAATCGGTAACCGCGCCCGCCGTATTTTTCTTTTAGCGCTACTGGTTTCCGTGTGTCGGCAGGGATCCGACAGTCCGCGCACGCGTTTTCCGCGCTGGTTGCTATTTCTAGCTGGACTCGGTCGCGTGGTTCTCTTCCGTGTCGGATCCTACCCGACCAGATTCGCACATCGACCACCGCCATACAACGCACCAGCGCTGCGCGCCTCACGAGGGATCTCTGCACCGCGCTGACAGCCGATACGGCCAAACGCGTCACACACCACGGGAAGATTCGCTATTGCCAGCTCCCACGCCCAACAGAAAATACCTGTGCGCATATTTTCACCGCCATACAACACACGGTTTTGAGTCTAATCTTTGTGAGCCTTAGCCAGAGCCTTTCTACAGCAATAAATAGGTACCTTACCCACAAGACTAGCTATTTTTTTTGCTTGTTTTCAGGCTGCTCTTTATCTCATATTTGTGTCACATTGTTTATAGCATTGTTATCACTTGACAGTATTGCTCCTAGTGTTGTTATTTGGCCAGTAAAAAGTATAAAAAAAAAGAGAAAAAGAGAAAAGAGAAAAAGAGAAAAAACAGAATTGAGAAAAAGCAAAAAGGCCTTGAGATACATTGATATATTTGTGGAGCTATTTTTCATCATTGCTATATTGACACACCATTGAGCAATCTTGTGCCTGAATATTATTTGAGCTTGGCTAGTGTCTTTCCAATGCATTGCAAAATTTCCTCCATATATTTGCATTGCCACATTTGTCTCCATACTTGGTGTGTGTTTCCCGTGCTTTTTATATCACATTGGACAGCAAATAGGAATTGTTATTTTGGTGTTGTTAGGTATCCATACCAAGCCCCACCATATACCTTGTTTGTCTTGTGATTGTTAGCACCCTGGGTATTCTCTTCTTCACATCAAAGCATATTAGTTGCCACTACTTGTTGGTAAGTATTTCTATTCACTTTGGAACGGTAAGATAATCTATTGTCTTGCTAGATTTTTGAGTGAGTTGTGAGAGAACACCACATCCCATTGTTATTTTGTTACTAACAAGTTAATCAATGGAGTTTTCTAGTTCTTCTGTGTGCAGTGATGCTTTCTGGGAGGAGGATTCTAGTGGAATACTTGCACCAAATTTGTTCCACTTCAGCGGAGACATCAATGGTAGTACTGTTGCTATTACTCTTGATAAGGGTACACGGTTGTATAGTTTTGTTAGTATTGAGGTTGTTGAAGCATTACAGTTGACATCTTATGCAACTCGCACTTCATTTATGTTAAAAACTAATGGTGCTCCACTTCCCATTACTCATGCTACTTTCGTTCCGATAACTATTTATGATAAAACAATACGACTTAGGTGTCATGTGTTTCCTAGAGCATTTACTTGTTGTCACCTTTTGTTGAGTGATTTTTGGTGCGATGCCTATAAGGTTAATTTTGATAGCCATTATCCTGATATACAATTCTTTTGGAATAATAGGAGAGATTGGATATTTCATGAAAGTCCTACAACATTTAAAAGAATTAGACATCAACCATTGGTTATGAGATCTGTAGAGGTTAAGAAGACCTATGAGGCTGTTTCTACTAATGTAACTATGTCTACTCCTAGTGTTGTGTCTTGTGATGTGCAGATTGCTTTTGAAGAAAGGGAGCCTATAGTACAACCTACACCACCACCACCATCACATCCATTGGAGGAGCATACCATTGTGCCTAGTTTTGTTTCTTGTGATATGCAGGTTACTTTTGAAGAAAGGGAGCCACAACAAGTAGAACCTGCATCTCCACTTGAGATAGTTGAATTGGTACCTAATTATTCTGAGGAGGATGCTATTGATAAAGGTGCTGATTTCGTATTACCCCTCTTAAGTATTGAATTATGTGAACCCACTAAATTGCTAGTTGATTCTTGTGAGTTAACAAGTATAGATAGTCCATCTACATGTGATAATGTGCTAAATTCGAAATTTAATCATGTGGTTTTGATTTCACATAAGGAAGTACTTGCTAAAATACCACCTAATGATATTGTGGATTACATCATGTTAAATGAATCAATTAATGTGCAAAGTGCTATGAAAAAGGTTGCTGAAATTTCATATGTAAATTCTAGCAATTATGTTTCTTCTTTCACTTTTAACTTGATTGGTGACTATAACATGAGTGGAATTTTTATGGTGGATCATATATGCATAACTTGTGATAAAGTGGCTGAATTGAACATTGTTTTACCTTGGGTAAATAAGCTACAACTTCCTACATATGAGCATGATTTTACACATATGTTTGGTTTGCCACAATACTTGTCACATACATGTGTTAATAATTTGTTCTTCACTTATATTTGCAAATTAAGTTGCAATTTTCATGATGAAAATAATAAGCATGTTCCCACCTTTGAGTGTATTAATAAACATAAATTTGATCATAGATCTTCTTTGAGAACACTTGAATTGATACTAAACAATAAAAATATATACACATATGATTCTCATTTTGATCATGATTTATTGAGCTTCACTTATATTTGCAATTGTGATTGCTATTTTATGGAGTGCTATGATAATTATGTGATGTTTTTAAGCAAAATTCGTGGTCACATGTCTAGGGCACAATTTTATGATATGATAACAACTAATACACCTCATTATAGATATTTGTATGGTGCATACACGTTGTTCTTTTTGTTTCTTCCACTTTCAGCTTACTACAAGCCGAGGACGGCTTGTCTTGAAGAAAGGGAGGATGATATGGACATAATAGAGGTCCATGAGGGTCATTTATGCTTGAGTTGGAAGGAAATACTAAGCCTCACTGATGTTCATTATAAGGTGAATTCTTTCCTAGTGATAAATAATGTTTGTGTTTGTGAGAACGTTATACTACCTAAGCCTATGATATGTATGATTAGGTTTATTGATAACACAAACATGGATGGAGAAGAGGAAGCAAGGAGCAAAAGAAGGAGGCATGGAAAAAGAAGGAGGCATGGAAAACAACTACAAGGAAATGATGTGTCAGTTCGGACTGCCAGGAGTCCTGAATTTGAAATAGTCATGGATTCTTCATACGGGCTCCAAATACAGCAAACGAGCACTCTACGGATAGGGAATTTGATGGGCTTTCCAATGGATCCGACCCCATCAAGAAATTCGACTCGTGCAAGCCGTGATGACCGAAACAAGCCAAGAATAGTTTTCTGCCAGTTTCCAAAACGAGTCCAATTGGTCTGTATACCAATATGGCCGCACCCCTTTGTGTGTGGGGTCGGTTTGTATCCATATGTGTTAGGAAATAGGAGTCCTAGTCGAGTAGGAGAGGGATTGCTTGCGCAAGGAGCTTGTGGCCGCACCCCTCCCTCATATATAGCTACCACCTGCGTGTGGAATAGATTAGACTACGATTGAATCAAACAAACCCCATAACCTCTAGTTGAAACTGCTTGTTAGCCTTTCATACTGGAAGTTCATCTGCAAACTTTACGTGTTACCTGCTGTTCCACTGGGAATAAGACGGTACAGGACCACTTGTAGTCGGTGGATTACTTGTGCAAGAGTGTGGAGTTAAGAATATCCATTGGGTTGCTATCTGTTGCATTGGCTTCAGGGATCAGCAGGAGAGTTCTTAGTGGCGCACTAGTTATCAATACAGAAGTTATCTGTGAGTTCACTGAGAAGATTGGGCCACCCCTTATCACATGAGCTGCCATACATGTGTAGGTAAAGGCCACTTCAAGAGGGATTGTCCAAATAAAAAGATTATGCTTATTAATGAGGACAATGGTGAGTATGAGACTGGTGATGATGCTGATCCTTCTCAAGAGGATGCTTATGATGATGATGATGGTCCTCTTGATGCATATCCTTCCACATATCCTACTTTTGTTTGCACACCTAGAACATTGAGTATTCTTCCAAGTCCTGAAAGTCAAAGATGCAACTTATTTCAAACAAGAGCAATTGTTGGTCCCCAATTGGCTTGCAAGGTTATTATTGATGGTGGTAGTTGCAGAAATTTGGCAAGCAAAGATTTGTGTGCAAAATTGAAGTTGAGATACATTACACATCCTCATCCTTATCATATACAATGGCTTAGTGACAAAGGAGAGATGAAGGTTACCCACATGGTGAGAGTTGAATTTCAAATTGGGCCTTATAAAGACACCATTGAGTGTGATGTGGTGCCCATGTCAGTTTGTCACATGTTGCTTGGGAGGCCTTGGCAATTTGATAGGAGTGTGATACATGATGGGAGAGCAAATACCTATCAACTCAAGTGGAAGGAGAAGGATATAGTGTTGAGACCTATGACACCACAACAAATTGTAAATGAATCTAGACAAAAAATTCCTGAGAGTGTTGAAAAGAAAGAGAGTGAAAATTTGAGTGTTGTGAGTGAAAGTAGGGCATCCAATTCGAGTGGAAAAAATAATAGTGAGGGAGTGAACTTATTATGCATGCTAGCTACTAGAGAGGACTTGAGAGAATTTAGGGAGGATCCTACTATGCTTCCTATAGTGCTTATGCACAAGGGAGCAATTTTAGTTTCTAATGACATGACCCCTATTCCTCTTGGTGTTTCTCATGTTTTGCAGGATTTTGAGGATGTTTTTCCCAAGGAGGTGCCCTCGGGTTTGCCACCATTGAGGGGTATTGAGCACCAAATTGATTTGATTCCAGGATCCTCATTACCAAACCGAGCTCCCTATAGAACTAATCCCCAAGAAACAAAGGAGATTCAGAAACAAGTACAAGAGCTTCTTGATAAAGGTTACATTCGGATAAGCCTTTCTCCTTGTGCTGTTCCTGTTATTTTAGTTCCTAAAAAAGATGGTACATGGCGCATGTGTGTAGATTGTAGAGCAATTAACAATATCACTATTCGTTATCGTCATCCTATACCACGTTTGGAAGACATGTTAGATGAATTAAGTGGTAGTGCTATTTTCTCTAAAATTGATTTGCGTAGTGGTTATCATCAAATTAGGATGAAAGAGGGGGATGAGTGGAAAACAGCTTTTAAAATAAAATTTGGTTTATATGAGTGGTTAGTTATGCCTTTTGGATTGACTAATTCACCTAGTACTTTCATGAGATTAATGAACCATGTTTTGAGGAATTTTATTGGTAAATTTGTGGTAGTATATTTTGATGATATTCTTATTTATAGCCACAATGAGCATGAACATGTTGATCATATTAGACAAGTTTTGCAAGTGCTAAGAGAACATAAATTGTATGGTAATTTGGAAAAGTGCACTTTTGGCAAAGATAAGGTCATATTTCTTGGTTATGTTGTTTCTAAACATGGGATTGAAGTAGATGAATCAAAAATTGAAGCTATTAAAAATTGGCCTACTCCTACTAATGTGAGTCAAGTAAGAAGTTTTAATGGATTAGCTGGTTTTTATAGAAGATTTGTCAAAGATTTTAGTACACTTGCTGCACCTTTGAATGAACTCACTAAAAAGGGTGTAGAATTTGTGTGGGGAGTTGAACAAGATATTGCTTTTGATGCTATTAAAGAGAAGTTGATTTTGGCCCCTTTATTAATGCTTCCTAATTTTGACAAACAATTTGAGATTGAGTGTGATGCTAGTGGCATAGGTATTGGAGGAGTGTTAATGCAAGAAAAGAAACCTATTGCCTATTTTTCTGAAAAATTACATGGTGCACAATTGAATTATTCTGTTTATGATAAAGAATTATATGCACTTGTGAGAGTTTTAGAGGTGTGGAAACATTACTTGTGGCCTAAAGAATTTATTATCCATAGTGATCATGAAGCATTGAAATTTTTAAAGTGCCAAACAAATTTGAATAAAAGACATGCTAAATGGGTTGAATTTATTGAGTCTTTTCCATACATAATTAAACATAAAAAGGGATTGGACAATGTAGTTGCTGATGCTTTATCAAGGAAAAACATGTTACTTTCTAATTTAGAGATCAAGGTCTCGGGTTTGGAGGGTATTAGAGAGCTATATGCTAATGATAAGGAATTTTCTATGCCATTTAATAAATGTTCTAATGTTAAGGCATGGGATAAATTTCATATACATGATGGATACTTGTTTAGAGCTAACAAATTATGTATTCCCGAGTGTTCTTTGCGTTTATTCTTATTACAGGAATCTCATAGTGGAGGTTTGATGGGACACTTTGGAAGAGAGAAAACATTGCTTATGTTGGCTGAAAATTTTTATTGGGCACATATGAGAAGAGATGTGTATAGATTGGTGCAAAGATGCATTACATGCAATAAGGCAAAATCCAAGTTGAAGCCCCACGGTTTGTACACACCATTGCCATCCCCAAGTACACCATGGGAGGATATTAGTATGGATTTCGTGTTGGGTTTGCCAAGAACAAAGAGAGGCCATGATTCCATCTTTGTTGTGGTGGACAGATTTTCCAAGATGGCACACTTCATTGCTTGTCATAAGAGTGATGATGCCTCTCACATTGCCAATTTGTTCTTTAGAGAAATTGTGAGACTACATGGTGTGCCAAGAACAATTGTTTCTGATAGAGATGTCAAGTTTATGAGCTATTTTTGGAAGACACTATGGGGGAAGCTTGGCACTAAATTATTATTCTCCACTACTTGCCACCCCCAAACTGATGGGCAAACTGAAGTTGTGAATAGGACATTGTCTACATTATTGAGAAGCATGATCAAGAAGAATTTGAGGGAGTGGGAAGATTGTTTGCCACATGTGGAGTTTTCTTATAATAGGGCTGTTCATTCAACCACAAATTTTTGTCCCTTTGAGGTGGTTTATGGATTTCGGCCTACTACACCCCTAGACTTGTTACCACTTCCAATTCAAGAGAGAATTAATATGGATGCTTCTAAAAGGGCTGATTTTGTGAGGAAGATACATGAGAAGACAATGGATGCTATTGAGAAGAAAGGGAAATATGTAGCTCAAAAGAGGAACCAAAAGAGGAAGGAAGTTATTTTTCAAGAGGGAGATTTAGTATGGGTGCACTTTCGGAAGGATAGGTTCCCTAAGCTAAGGAAATCAAAATTGTTACCAAGAGGTGCTGGTCCTTACAAAGTGATTGCAAAAATAAATGATAATGCATACAAGATAGATCTTCCCATTGATGAGTTTGGAGTGAGCAATTCCTTCAATGTTGCTGATTTAACACCATATCATGGTGATGCTCTTGATGAGGACATCAAGGATTTTCAAGGGGGGGGAGGATGATGAGGACATCCCTAGTGTTTCACCTATTATTTCACATGATGATATTCCTATAAAACATGATGAAGTGAGGCTTGGTCCCATGACAAGATCAAGGACCAAACTATTACAACAACAGGTGAATTCACTCCTACTTGAGTATAACATTTGTGATTATGAGAACTTTATACTACCTAAATCCATGCATGTTTGTATTCTTAGGTTTGTTGATAACACAAGCATTAAGGAGGGAGATCAAGGAGAGATGATGCACATGGATGGAGAGGAGCTGAAAACAAATGTTGATCATGGTGAAAACAATTCTACAAGTGTGGAAAACAAGTGCTAGATTGTTATTCCACACTCATGGAGGGACATAACAAGAGGAGGGCGCCCACAAAGTCTATCAATGCGCCATATAGAGTCCAAGTAGTATTAAACATGGTTTGTATACCATTATGGCCGCACCCCTAGCTTGGGTCGGTTTGTATCTATTGTGGTTGAGTCCAAAGTCCAAAACTAGGTCCAATTGGGTTCCTATTCGGGTTGGTGGGTTTTGCTTGCGCAAGCTACCTTGTGGCCGCACCCCACCCCTCATATATACCCCTTGGGGCGCATAGGTTAGGTTAGACTACGTTAAAACAAAAACCCTAGACTTCTAGATTGTATTGCTTGAAGCATTCATCTTGAATCATACAACCTTTGCAAATCTGAGTGTATTCTGCTGTTCCACTGGGAATAAGGAGAAACAGGACCACTTGTAGTCGGTGGCTACGTGTGCAAGAGTGTGGAGTCTCGAATATCCGAAGGGGTTAAGTGCTGTTGCAATTGGTAACAGGGTTTAGCCAAAGGAGAGAGCGAGGTATCACATTGGTTATCAAGTTATCAAGATTGTTCACTGAGAAGATCGGGCTACCCCTTATCAAGACCTGCAAAAGAAGAAAATAATACTTAGCAAAGTTCAGCGAAATGAAGAATCAAAGTCGCAAAAGCCCAGCACACTTACCCGCGAAACGCTCAGCAAGGGGACGGAGGAACCCGACAACGTCGTTATCGGCCTTACTGCCAGCTTCCTCTAACTCCTTCAAGGACTTCCGCGCATCCGCAAGCTGTCGACCAAGATCTTCCGATTGCATGCGGGAAACCTCCAGCTCTTGTCGAATGGCCGTCAGGTCAGCCTCTCGAGCAGTTACCTGCTCAGAGAGTTTGACCTTTTCGGATTCTGCAAATTCAAGTCGAGCTGCAAAGAGATGCTTATCAAAACTCAAGAATGTACGGAATACCGAAGACAGGGAGATGATAAAGCTTACCCTTGAGAAGGACGTTTTCAGTTTGAAGTCGGCTACGGTCCGTTCGAAGTGATTCGCAATCCGACTCGGCGAGAACGACGCGGCGACCAATCGCCGCAAGAGAATCAATAAGCGACTGCAAAAGCACGAAGACGGAAGAGTTAAAAGGATTAAATTGGAGTCTGTACCCGATTATTTACAATCGACTACAGCCTCGGGGGCTACTCCGATCGGGAGCACTGCCGTGCACCCGATAAAAATGAAATCATGAAGAAGAATTAAACCAGACTTTGAGCCTGTGGCCGATCGCATGCGATCAACTACAGCCTCGGGGGCTACTCCCATCGGGAGCACTGTCGTGCACCCGATAAAAATTTGAAGATAGAAGATGAAGTTTACCTGGCCGGTGGCACGAGAGAGCGGATCCGCGGAGCTATCCGTCACTTCCTTAGAAGCAGAAGTCCTGGCGGCAAAGCTGGGGGCTTCACGTCCCACATTCGCAGCTTCGGGGGCTGCTCTGGGGGAATTTTGGACGGTGCCCGTGGTGGGAGTTTCACCCGCATCCTTTGCCTTATTCCTTTTTTCGGGAGGAACGGCAGCGGCGTACCTGCGAGGACTGATCGTCTGCAGTCTGTAGCGAAAGATAGAAAACATCAATATTGAAGCACGGAAAATGTTCGATCAAGAATAAAGAAGAAGCACTTACTCGTCGTCGTCGTCGTCATCTAGCAAGTCCGCGTTCCAAGCGGGCGTCACCACTGGGAACGAAGGCGACGGAGCAAGGGAGCGAAGTGGAGTCGCATGGATAGGGGCTTGACTGGGCGATGCTTCCAAGGATTTATCTTTGGAAGTAGCTTCGTCCTCATCTACCCGACGACGTTTCGTAGGGGCGCCATTCGAGTCTTCAACGTCATCCGAAGAATCGTGTTCTGAACTCGAAGAGGCGTTGGCGACGCTGGTGTCAATCGCGCCGTCTTGATGACTCGACACTTGTTCTGAGGCAGCCTCCCCCGTAGCTGGCGGGTAGCAGTCCGCCATAGCTAGGATCTACAAAGACAAGAAGAAGACGAGAAAAATCTTATCGACTAGGACTCAGAACAAAAAGGGAACAACTCAAAGACGAGAAGGAAGAAACTAACCTCGGCTGGGGGAGGATTTGAAGCGGCAAAGGCTTCAACTGAACAATCGGGGAATTTCTCCCCCACCTTCAGTCGAGTGATACCCGCGATTTTCTTCTCGAATTCTACATTCGAAAGCTCCTCGCGGCTTACTCGGCTGGGGTCCTCTGAGCCTTGATACTCCCACATAGCGGAGGGCCTTTGTTGAAGTGGCTGGATCCTGCGCTTCAAAAAGATGCTCGCCAGATGCATCCCGTTGAGCACGACTCCCGCAGTCTGATCCCGGAGAGCAGCTACTCTTGCGAGTAAGGGCGCAACGGTCTGAGTCTCCTCGGCTGACATCTTGTGCCCCCAGGACTTTCGCCTTGTCAGAACGGCGAACGGGTGGAACTCCACAATGCCACCCGAGCTGTTGTCGGTGATGTAGAACCACCTCTTCCGCCAGCTTTGAGCGGAGTCGACAAAATGCATGTTGAAGTAGCTGCCTTCTTGTCGAGCTTGGATCCCGAAGCCGCCCGTGCGAAGCGGTTCGCCGAGCTCGGACTCCACCCGCGATCTCTCGCGGAAGATCCGGACTTTGAAGAGCGCCTTCCAAAGCGCCCAGTGCGGGCGAATGCCGAGATAGCATTCGCAGAACACGATGAAGCACGAAATGTGCTGCACCGCGTTCGGGGGAAGATCGTGAAGCTGTATGCCATAGACACACTGCAACCCGAGGAAGAAGGGATGAAGGGGAAAAGAAAGGCCTCGAGTCACGTGGTCCACAAAGACCACGCGCTCGTTCGATTGAGGATTGGGTACCTCTTCCTTTTTTCCGAGACGGACTCGCTTCTCCGTCTCCGCCGGCAGCAACCCCTCCCGCTGCATCTCCTTGATGCTTTTCGCGGTGGTGTTGGGGGAGCGCCAGTCGCCGGCGCGGGGCGCGGGTTGCACAGAAGGTTCACCGGATGCAGAGCCGGCAGCACCGCGTCTTTTTCCGCCAGCCATTGCTTGCAGCACGAGCTCGAGCGCGAGGAAGACAAAGGTGGGCGCGAGGAAGAAGATGAAGACAGAGAGCTGGGAAAGTTTTACCGTAGCACTAACACCCGTATTTATACACGGAGCGAGACGATCTCAGCCGTACGATGCGCTACGTGGCGCCTATCACGGCCGCCACGCGTGAAGATGAAACGAAGCGGCAGCCAGCGCTGTTTCGTGCCACGATCTTAACAGAAGATCGTGCGCATTTACTGCGCGTCTCGCGTAAAAACCGGGAACGACGTCTCGTTTCCCGGTCAAAAAGCTGACCAGGTGGGCCACCATCTGCTGCCACTCCGTCACGTCCCATCGGGAGAAGAGGAGTGCGCCATGACGTCATGGCATTCGTCATTCAAAACCAAGATCTTTTCGATTGGAAGTTCAAACGCGAAATTATCTTCGTACGAATATCAATTCCTTCAGATAAAAGCAACTTTTCCATGAACAGTTCATAAAGCAAAACCTCTTCGAACAAGAGAAAAATACCCTATACACGAAAACTCTTTCGTATGGGCACATCATCCCGAACATGAAAACTCTTTCATATGGGCTTAGCTTTTCTTCCAGCACGAAATTTCTTTCGTATGGAGCTCAAACAAATCAATCGGGTAGAAAGAACCTACCTCTCCTACACATGATAATTTTACATCATAAGAACCTGGATTGTTCAGCCGACTAGGCACATCCGGATGCCATATTCTTCGAATATGAAGGTAAGACCCGAAAAGATCTCTCTTTTGGGCCTGGAATCGCACTCGAAAGCTGCGTCCTCCGGTATAATTCCGTGTCAACAACACGAAGAAAAATCCTAGCGGACGCGCCGGGTACCCCCATAGGTTATGTTCGATTCGATAAGTCCACAACGGCCCAGTCGCAACAATCACCTTATCGGGTTCGAGTCGGAGGTCTCGAATCTGTGTAGGCCAGGAATGTTTTTGCCCTAGTCGCAATTAATTGGCCCTGATCTCTCGGGAGAGCCAAGCTACTGTGCCACATCCTTCTGTGAAAAAAGCCGTAAAAACAGGCACTTATATTGCTCGATACTCGAGCGTGAAGACCCATGATACAGGGAACACACCCTTTAAAAAACAATGACTGTCAGGGCGGTCCTCCATAAAACAAGGAAGGTTTGACCATCTACTCGACTGGAAAAGTCCCAGTCAAGCACACGCTCGGGGGCTACTGACGAAGATATGGATCCTGGACCCTGCGGGTAAGGACACCCCCTCTCAGGCCCAAGGTCAAGGCCCAAGAGGAAGCGCCCTTGGAGTACTCTAGAAGGCCCATGTGAAGCCCACCCGCATCAGCTTGCGGGTTAAGTTAGGAAACTTGTAACCGACCCAGCTAGGGTTTGAGTCCTCTCCGGGTAGAACTCGAGACCTGGCCATCTATATAAGGCCAGGAGAGCCCCCAAGGAGAGGACCAAGTAATACCGCACGACCAAAAAGCCTCGGAACTCGAGATCTACTCTCGATTCGAGCAACCTGTAACCGATCTAATCATCTAATACAGATCGACAGAAGGCATGAGTAAGGGTTTTACCTCTTCGAGGGCCCCGAACCTGGGTAAATCTCGCCCCCTGTCTAGCCGACGATTCCACCAGCGCCCATGACTTCTCCTAGTCGAAACCCGATAGGGTCACCTAAGGGATTTGTGGAGTCAGAGATTCGACACCCACATTGCTAATTGGGGCATGCGGGAGATTGCTCGCACATGGGCGTGTTACACTTGGACCAACAAAAGATTAAACCTCGTCCAGTGTGGTTTAGATAGGGTCTTCATGTTCCTCTCTCTGGATGTAGAGCTCCCTTTGACCTCGGTGGTGGCCCAAACTAGCTTGGGCTCTAACCACACCTATTATTATTGATACGGGTGAGGGAACCCCTATCAGAAGTAATAGGTTCTTTTTTGAATTAGGATGGTTTGATCTTCCAGAGTTCCAGGCTCTAGTTCAGTCTAAAATGGGAGGAGTTAGCCCAAGAGGTTCAAGGGCATGACATTTTGGATTGGTGGCAGTTTTTTTTTTTTGATGAAGGTTATTGACAGCGCCGTAGCACGGTCGACCCAACCACTCAGGTCTAGATCCTGCAATCAATCGAGAACAAGCAAGAACCAAATATGCAATCAGAATTGCGGATAAAATATGAAGTATATTGATAGATGGGATTCTGCAAGTGCGTAGTACAAGAGGTCTATCCGACACTCGGGCCTATGGCGAAGACTAGCAAATAAAGCTGAGTTCCTTTTAACTAAACAAAATCCGAGTCTAAACTAAGACATATGGAGGGTATATATGGACGAGAGACTTGGGTGGTGGCCAAGGAGGTGGAAGGACGTCCCAAGGCACCAAAAAGCCAACCCTAATTTGTACAAGGCCTTTGGGCCCAATTAGAGGTGACTCAGCACCTTTTTCCTGGATTCCTGGCCCAGTTTCAGCTACACGGTCAGACTGTTTTAGCCATAACTTTTCTCTAGAAACGAATTTTGAGGTGAGACCAATTTTGCTAGAAAGTGCACGCGACCTACTTTCCAACAAAAAAAGGATTCACCCCATTCGGATCTCGTATGCAAATGTTATAGCCTTCTCAAGGCTGGTATATTTTTGCAGTCTGAATCTGCGTCCAGAATGTGGAGTAGGGGGACTCTATCTTCTCTTCAATCCAAAGTGACGTGGGAGAACTCCTTGAGCAGCATATAATAATGTCCCTTATTTCTTGATGAAGTGTAGATGAAGTAGTAATTGTCTTGGTCGTATCCGTCCTGGTCATGTCCTCATCAGTTTATGAGTGGGGGCCTGAGACAAAAACTCCGTGGGTGGACCGCAACATTGGCAGAGAGGCTAGGATGAAGAAATCCGTGTTGCTGGAGCGTATTCAGCAATTGGACTTGCACGCGGACTAGGCCGGGCTGGATGATGAGCAGTGGGCCTTCCGCTATCATCTTGAAGACCAACTCCTCAATTGTACAAATTTGAAGAGGAATATTGGAGACAACGGGGTCGTATCTAGTGGGCACTTCAAGGGGACGCTAACACTGCGTACTTTCATGCTGTGGCTAACGGGAAACACCATAGATGTAATATCTATGCCCTTCAATCAGAGTCTGGTGTTATCTCTGGGAAAACAGAATTCCAGGAGCACATCTATGACTTTTATCGCGCGTAGATGGGTTCAACCTCCGCGAGAAGTTGTGGACTGGCTAGGAATACTTGGGGTCCCCATGACCAGGTCTCTGAGGCAGAAAACACCTCGCTGGACATTACCTTCTCCGAGAAGGAGTTGATATTGTTATGAGCATGAAGTCGGACACCGCCCCGGGTCCGGATGGCTTCACGGTGCTTTTCTTCAAAAGATGCTGGCCCCTTGTAAAGCATGGAACCCTTCACATTCTTAACGACTTCATCCTTGGGAGGGTTGACATTTCTTGGCTCAACTTTGGGGTGTTGTCGCTGATCCCTAAGGTCCCCGGTGCTAACAGGATCTCGCATTTCCGCCCCATCGCTCTGATCAATGTCATCTTTAAGATCGTGTCCAAAGCGTCTGCTTCCCACCTGGATCCCATTTCCAACCGCACCATCAGCCCGAATCAGACGGCGTTTATCAAGGTGCGTCGACTCTCCACGAGATTGTCCATGAACTAAAGAGTAAAAAGCTGGGGGGGGGGGCATTTTACTCAAACTCGACTTTGAGAAGGCGTACGACAGGGTCAACTGGGACTTTTTGTTGGAGGTCCTGCGTAGAAAGGGTTTCGACGCGGGATTTGTCCGTAGGATTTCGCAGTTGGTCGTATGGGGACAGACGGCGATTTCTATTAACGGTGAGATGTGCCCCTTCTTCCATAACTTAGATGGAGTGCGGCAGGGGGATCCGCTATCTCTGCTTCTCTTCAACTACGTGGCTGAAGGCCTCTCGGCCATTCTGTCTGCGGCTTGTGCGGCTGGTCACATTCAGGGGTGGTCCCTCACTTAGTGCCAGGGGCGTCTCACATATTCAATATGCCGACGACACCATCATTTTGATCTAGAACTCTCCTCTTGGGATAGCGCACCTTAAGTTTCTCCTGATGTGCTTTGAGAATATGTCTGGCCTCAAGATCAACTTCCACAAAAGCGAGGTGTTTGTGTTCGACCAACCACCTAACGTTCAAGTTGAGGTGGCCAGAACAACTGAATTGTAAGCTGGTTACTCTTCCGTTCTCCTACCTCGGCTTGCCGATTGCTGACAAAAAGCTTTCCATTGAGAAATGGTCCTTCCTGGTCCAAAAGATTGCCGACCGGGTCGAGCCCTTGATTGGACGGTTCCTTTCTTCAGGGGGTAGACTTATTCTCTCCAACTCCTGCCTCGCGAGCCTGCCTTCCTATGCCATGGGTCTCTTTCTTTTCCCTGAGGGAGTTCATAGTTAGTTCGATGCGCACAGAGCTAGGTTTTTCTGGGAAGGGTCTGGTCCCAAGCACAAATACCACATGGTTAACTGTCCTACAGTCTGTCGCCCTAGGGAGTGCGGTGGACTCGACATCACCAACTCTAGACATATGAACTCGACTTTGTTAATTAAGTAGATTTGGAAGGTGTATGATATCGATACATCTATCTGGGCTTCCATCTGTAGGGCAAAATACGCGCTCTCTAGAGACATTTTTTGATTCATCGGACCATGGGGGCTCGGAATTTTGGAAGAGTCTTCACAAGATTAAATACCTTTTCAAGTTGGGAGCCAAGCACTCCCTTGAGAATGGGTTGAGAACACAATTTTGGCTTGACTGGTGGAATGGGAAGGGCCCTTTGAAAGATAGATCCTCCCTCCTCTTTAGTATCCGCGGCGATGCTCACATCTCGATGGCAGCTGCGGCGAGGGAGGGCTGCAGATTTCGTCGGACCCTGGATGCCGGGGGGCACTCCAGTGGTCGCGCTTGCATGAGATCCTCTCATGGGTGTCCCTGTCGGAGTCGCACGATAAGATTGCGTGGGTTCTGGAGCCCTCAGGCGTTTATTCGGTCAACTCGATGTATAAAGCTCTGTCCAACGGGGCTTCCATGGCTTACTTCAGGGACATCTGGAAGGCTAGGGTGCCTTTAAAGATCAAGGTTTTCTCGTGGAAACTTGTTCTCGATCGTCTGCCCTTGGGTGCACAGTTAGCTACGAGGCGATGGCCGTCAGATGGCCTTTGTACACTCTATGGCCTGCCGGAAAACGTTGCACATATGTTCTCCTATTGTTCTGTGTCGGTTTTCGCTTGGTCGGGCCTCCGGAAAACCCTAGGGAGGGATTGGAGTCCTGCCAACTTTACGCAATTCTTCGCCGTTCTCACATCAACTTTTGGGAGGACCCGTACACTACTAGGGAAAAGGCTACCGCAGGCGAACCAAATTATGCTACCGCAGGTGAATATTGGTTCGCCTGGGACCACATCGCCAGCGGTAATGATTTACCGCAGGCGAATCTCAAAATGCGCCTGGGGTAAGTTGACATACCCCAGGCAAACAATCCCTGTGCGCCTGGGGTAAGCCTTTTACCTGAGGCGAACAGGCACTGTGCGCTTGGGGTACAGATTCGCCTGGGGTATGATTTCTTATTCGCCTGGGGTATGGTTTTGTTGTGTCAAAAAATAAAAGAAACGAAAATAACAGAATTACAGCAAATTGACAGAAATAAATATGAAAATGACAGCAAAATAACAGAAATATTCTCGATCATCAACACATAGTCTCGAACAATAGTCTCGATCATCACCAAATAGTCTCGAAGCGATAGTTTAGTTACAAGCATAGTTCAAACACTAGAGGAGTACACATAGTTCAAACAAATCGATAGTTTAGTTATCTAGACAAGCAAAACAACAAGTAGCATCAACACTAGGAGTACAAGGAGTATAAGCACGGCGATGGCGAAGGTGGTCATCCGGGCCCTCGTCTTCTCCGTCTTCTCTCTCGCTAGGTAAGTGGCGTATCGAGCTTCCGCCTCCACTGTACCCCTTGCAGCTGTTGCCGCTGAAACCGTGCACCTGTCTCCAGCATTGGTCCCAGTCGTCGTAGACTCCGGGAACCCCACCGACATACACAACATACCATGTCATCTGTGCATAGGACAAAAATACGAGTTTAGCATCGAAAGTGATAATAAAGCGCAAATAACTATCAAAAAATAGAAGCATCAAGGTTTACGAATAAAACACGACAAATAAAGGACTAAAAGTTATATGATGCAAGTGTATACTAACATTTTGTCAATCCTATAGTCTCGGCGGGAACGGACGAACACCTTCTAGCGTGTTGAATGTCCGGGTGTCACGTTGCTCTCGTAGGTGTGCTTCTATGTCACGGTTGCTCGGTGGTGCGTGGTCGTGGAAGAACAAGCCACCCTGACTGATGACATCCGACGAGAGTATCGTGCAGATCCTCCGCTGGATGCGATGGAACTCAGCCCGCACATATTCATCGGGGGTGTTGGCCATCTTTGTGGTCAGGTTTCGGAGATGACTTGGTAGCTGGGCCTGTTGGGCATCCTTTAAGTACTCCCTCATCTGAAAGATGACATACCAAGCTTCCAACTCAGATTCTTGCTCCGATTGCTTGAGGCAGGGGAAGCTTGTTACGTGGGTGCACACGCAGGCGCCTCGGACTATTTTCTCATTTTTTAGGGGCTTGCCTAAATCGGCGGCGAAGCCATTGAGGGCACTATTAAGAACAACTCTTATGTCGGTGTAGTCCTTCTGCACCGCCCTACCCGCATCGAGATAAGTGCATTGCGACCAATGCGGTTCCATGACGATGAGTACGCATCCTCCGTTTCGGCGCAGAACATTTCGAACAAGCCATCAATATCATCAATCGGAATACTAAGGAGATTCTAGAAAGAATGTAACGACGTGAAGCGGAGAGGACTACTTACTTGGGAAAGTATGGCATGAGAATGGCATTCTTATCCTTGTTATCTATCAAAAACCCCGTTATGTAAGTCGTGATAAGAACCCGGTCCGCATGTGACCGCAAGTAGTCCTCATTCATGTAGTAGGGGTCCATAACCGCGATGTGCGGGGTATTCTCCATGACCATATCGTGCGCCATGCTGAGCGATACCAGGCGGACAATGCTTCGGTCGAGCTTTCCCAAGTGGAAGACCCTGAATATGTCTTCTTATCTGATGAAGAACACCTCTGCGGGATTTGAATCCACAAAGCCCACGGATCGGGGCACCTTGACCACGTATAGCGGGTAGGAGGGATGTTTCTCAGGTAGAAGTTCATTCTCTTTGAACAAAATCCCGTCGTGGATGGTTCTCATGTCACCACCCATGACAGCGACAACCTCTGGCGGCAGCATCGGCTGACCTATCTCATGCACCTTCCTCCACGGGACGGCGGGCGGCAAACGGTCCAGGACTCGGGAGACCGCTGGCTGGCTACTAGAGGAGGCACCACCTTTCTTCTTGTTGCCCGGCCTCTTCCGATTCTTCTTCGCCCTCAAGCAGATGGGAGTGCCGCTTTGTTTTACCGCCTCCGCGGCCGTAGCACGGAGTGTATTCGGGGTAACCAGCGTAGGCTGTGGAGCCGTAAAGGCCGTCTGCTCCTCGGGAGTTTCTTGGGAATAGGTTAGATTCTTCTGGATATCCGGTTTTCTGGTGGGTAACTCAGAAGAACCGCCCTCTCCGCCATCTACCTTCTTCTGGATATCAAGAGTTCTGGCGGGTAACTCCGGAGGAACCGGCATCTCGCCATCCAACTGATTTAGGAAATCGTCAATGGGAGCAAGTTCAATATCCATGTAGTCGTCATGGGTCTCATGCTCGTGATGTTGCTCGTCAATGGACGTCTCGTGCTCAGGAGGAGGAGGATCCACCGGAGGTGGAGAGAGGACATTGCCATGTTGGACCTTGTCTTGTTGGCTTGCCGCGGGCGCAACCGGTGTAGTGGTGACGGTCATGGCTTGGCTTGGCGCCGACCCTGACGTCGTGTTCAGCCGAATAAGGGATTTCGGCCATAGCAAGATTTGATTGTCTAGTTGGCCGAGATTCAGCTCGTTGTCGGCATCGGCGGGTTGATTAGGAGGATACAAGTTCTCGAATCCCGGTAGCACCAGATCGACGCGAACCCGAAGCTTGTTGGCCGGTATATCTCTACAGTGGTACTTGCGGGATAGTGGCTGCAAGATGCTCCCCTTTGCAACATCCTTCAACTCGCTGCCCACTTTTAGCAGGAAGGTGCATCCCGTCGCGTCAGCCTGCAATAACATGCATGGATAGGTCAGAGAGTAGGGTTATATTGAACTGGCTACAGCTTGAGACGGTCAATAATTTACCGTGAGGGCATTGAGCTCGGCTAACGTCGACGGACCACAGGTGATGGTGGGCTCGTCGAGCAACGGGGTGGTGGTCGCGCCGGACACGGCCGACGGTCCATCGGGGGCAGGCGCGTCGGGCACGGCGGGGGCGACAGGCACGGCCGACGTCGACGGACCACCGGCGGCGGCCGCGGCGGGCACGACCAACATCGACGGTATGTTGAACGTCGGTAACGGCCCCTTTGAGCCCACGGCCATGTAGCCACATATTTTTTCAAATACGGCGGGGATGAGCGCATTCATCTTTTCCCCCACCTTTTTCTCAATCTTCTTCTCCATGTTTGTTTCCAAGTCATGTACCTTCTTCTTCAGCGCCTCCGTGTCCTCGCTCTTCTTCGCCGCCCGCGACTCCTTAGTGCTGGGCTCAGCCAAGCCATAGTTGGCGTGCTTCTTATTAAGTCCGCCGCCGGTGATACGGCCTAAGTGCGGCCTTTTCAGAGGGTCCTGGCTCTTTGCCTTGTTGTACCCCCTGATGAAAGGCTTATCCCACGCAAGTTTGGCCGTCGACGTCTGCGACGAGGAAGATTCAAGTTGTTGTTCTTCTAGCTGCAGAAGCAACATATGAACGGTTTGGAAATGGTTTCGTACTAGAATGAAATCATGGACTTGATGATGATGAGTTGCATGAAATGGTAAATTTCTTACCACTAGCTTCTCAACATTCTTCACGCTATCATCCGTGACCAAAATAACACCCTCCACCATCTTCGGGTCCGAGACAAGTTCCCCGGTCGGAGTTACTTTTCTGTACCTCGACCTCATGAATTTCTGGAATTGCGGGTCATGGGCATACTTGGCGTAAGGGTTCTCAATCCCTTTTTCAATGTAGGCCTGGTCCTCTTTCGCCCAAACTGGCTCCTTCCCGTCGTAGCCACGACATCCGAGATTGTGGTGACCGATGTTCTTCGACGCTAGCTCCTTCCCCTATTCTGTTTGATTCTTAGTGAAATCAAGCGACTCGTTATTTAGGGAAGTCTTGAAGTCATCAGGCGTAATCCGCGGGAAGTGGCGATGGATCTCTTCGAATGGTGTCGATTCCCAAATCATCGCCCTCACCATAGTCTTGTAATTGCTCAGGGCTTTGGTGAATCTAGTGAGGGCGAGTTTGTTCACGAGGTTTCCCTTCAGATCCTCGTTGTTGTAGGGGGGAGGGAACTCGTACCGCGCGTGCAGCCTCGAGATGAGTTGGGCGCGCAGAGTTGGCTTCTTCTTGAGAGTCGGCTCGTTGACATTGATGACGTCTCGAAGTATCGCGCCAAGTTGGAGGAAGTACCCCTTCACAAGGTCCAATGGCATCACAGGCGTGCCACTGGAAGGGTCCACCTCCGTGAATTTCTCTCGAACGGTGCCGACCTTGTTCGGAGCTCGCTTCCGACGCTTGTTTCCCGTCGTGCTGCTCCCTGAGGGACCTCCGGCGCCACTATCAGTGGTTTCCTCCTCGCCACCGGTGAGCCCGTCATCATTGTGGGGCTCGACATCGGGGGGCTGGTCAGTTTGTGTCCAATCTTCCTCTTGTGACTCTTGGGCCATAAGGATGTAGTGGTCCAATAAAGTCGGATCCGTAGTAGAAGAAGACATGCCTAGCAGTAGACAAAACGTATACGGTTAGTCACCGGAAAAATTCGGCATGACCACGGCTATAAATGGTCATGCCGGAGTGCCAGAAATTCGCCGGAACGGAAATGAATCAACGTTCCGGCAAAACATTGGCACTCAATGTACCTGCAACATAAATTGAATGCACACATGGCCACAAAAACAGTTTCTTGCATTGCTGTCATCACATGGCACAAAAACTCCCAGGAAATTCATATATCTGTGTCATCATGCAATTTGTGTCATGCAAACTTTGTTAACTAAAATTTCAGCAAGAATTTAGAACTTGCTTCCTGGAGTAACTTAAACCACTTAAACTGGACATATTGGAATAGATAAATTATTGCTTGTGCTAATAGTTTCACTAGAGTACTTCTAGCAAAGACTAAATTTGAAACACTAGAAACAGCAGCATTTATCAAAGCAACAGCAACATTTTTTCAAACACTAGAAACAAGTAAGCTGTTTCTGTAAATAATGCTGGGCAGGAAAAAAAACTAAGTGGTAGGTAATATCTCAAGATAAAAGTGTAAGCTATAAGCTGAAAAACCCAAGCCAATCAACAACTTGTTATTGAGATAAACCCCTGTTTTGTGCACTCTACAAGCTGAAAAACCGTAGGTAATAATTTATGAAATGAAGATGACACAATGATATAACCCCTGTTTTGTGCACTCTACAATCTGAATAAGTGTATGTGTATTTATATACCCAGCCCAAACCTGAGAAAAACACATATGCAAGCAACTGCAAGCAAGTTATGAATTTTATTCAGTCTACCACTTAACAGTTTGATAAATTAGCACTTGGATGTGCATCTGATTTTATTGATTTGGCCATGGACATCATTCGGTGGAATTTGATTATACATGAATTTGTATGGGGCACGGTAGCAGCAACTGCAGGGGAAAGCACGGTAGCAGCAACTGCAGGGCCAGACATCGATCGATGTCTAGATGCAGGGGTAGTTTGCAGGGGAAAGCAACACTACTGCACACGGGCGTTGGAAGAGGGGGGGGGGGTGACCTGGGTTCGTCGTGGGCGTGGGCGACGGCGGCGTGGGTGACGACGGCCGGCGTGGACGACGACGATGAGAGGGACGGCGCGCGGCGTGCTCCCGCTCCTCCTCCCCTGCTGCTCCTGCTTCTCCTCCCTTGCTGCTCCTGCTCCTCCTCCTGCTGCTGCTCCCGCTCCTCCTCCTGCTGCTCGACAACGACGACGGCGGCGTGCGATGAGAGAGACGACGGCGGCGTGCGGTTTGGGGATCGAGAGGAAGTGTGCGGGCGCGCAAGATCTAGAGAGAAAGGAAGTGTGCGGGCTGGGAGGTTAGCAGAGCGAGGACTTACAGGCGCACAACGAGTGATATGCGCCTGTGCTACCCTTTAACCCAGGCGAACAAAACTAAAATGCGCCTGCGCTAAAGTTCGTAGCGATTCGTTATGCGCGGGCCCAC